>WNYA01000530.1:0-145416 GCA_019512145.1 Engystomops pustulosus | reverse complement strand
AGAGATCAGACGCATGGCAGAGGAGTCTGAACAATGACCTATTTTCTCGAATTGGATCTTCTATGTTACTACAGGAACATGGTTCTAAATCCCCATGTTTTTGTAACTATGATCTAGAGTGTTGAGTCATGGTTTGGAATTTTATGGGTTTTTAATAATTAAACCTGAAATATGTGATGAAAAAAGCAGGGCTGTATTTCCCCCTATGCACCATGGACATGGTGCTTAGGGTGGTCAATATAGGGAGGTGGCTGAAGTTCTTCATACTGAGGTAAGTGCCTTAAATTAGTTTTAAGGTGGGGTGGTTTGGATAGGGAAGCACAAAAGAGTAGGTTGGGGAGAGGTGTGGAAGCGGTTCGGGCAAAAACTTTTTAAAATAGTCCATATCCTAGGTTGTTGGGGGAAAGAGTATGTATAGGGATTAGAGATGAGCGAACATACTCGTCCGAGCTTGATGCTCGTTCGAGCATAACTATGATCTAGAGTGTTGAGCCATGGTTTGGAATTTTATGGGTTTTTAATAATTAAACCTGAAATATGTGATGAAGAAAGCAGGGCTGTATTTCCCCCTATGCACCATGGACATGGTGCTTAGGGTGGTCTATATAGGGAGGTGGCTGAAGTTCTTCATACTGAGGTAAGTGCCTTAAATTAGTTTTAAGGTGGGGTGGTTTGGATAGGGAAGCACAAAAGAGTAGGTTGGGGAGAGGTGTGGAAGCGGTTCGGGCAAAAACTTTTTAAAATAGTCCATATCCTTGGTTGTTGGGGGAAAGAGTATGTATAGGGATAGATATATGGAAAACACCACCCCCTTCCCCCAACAAGCAACGATACAGACTATCATGGGGTCAGAAAGCACTGTAGCTACTGTGGGCAAAAAGTACTGTGGCTACTGTGGGGAGCAAGCAGTGTGGCTTCTTGTGGAGTATGCACTGTGGCTACTGGTGAGAAGAAAGCATTGTGGCTACTGGAGGGCAAAAAGCACTGTGTCTACTGGGGGGCAGCAAGCACTGTGGCTACTGAGGGGAAGAAAGCACTGTGGCTACTGGGGGACAGGAAGCACTGTGATTTCAGGGGGACAGGAAGCACTGTGTTTTCTGGGGGGGGGGGGCAAGAAGCACTATGGCTACTGGAGGACAGAAAGCACTGTGGCTACTGGGGGGCAGCAAGCACAATGGCTACTGGGGCAGCAAGCACTATGGCTATTGGGGGGGCAGCACGCACTGTGGCTATTAGGGGACAGCAAGCATTGTGTCTTCTGGGGGGGGGCAACAAGCACTATGGCTACTCGGGGATAGAAAGCACTGTGGCTACTGTGGGGTAGCAAGCACTGTGGCTGCTGTAGGACATAACTGTGACTATTGTCTACTATGGGTCATAATTGTGACTATTGGCTACTGTGGGGCACAATTGTGGCTAATGCCACGGTAGGGACTATACTGTGATCTTTAGGGGAACAACATAACACAATTAAATTCATCATAAAAAGGTGCAGGAAATTTTGGAAGAAAATGGAAGCACACCAACTTCACATAATAAATTATAAAAATGTTGACATTTCCTTTAAGTGTATGTTCTATTCCTGATGTAAGAATTTAGGCCAGTGGTGAGCAATATTTATTGGTCCAAAGGCTATATTGTCATACTGCTCCACTTTAAGGGGCCACATCAGTAACAAGTTCCCTAGATGCACCAGCATCCACACTACAGCGCAAAATGCCTCCCCAGAAATTATAAATACCACAATACAGCAATAAGTACCACCACAGCAACCAGAGCAGACAAATACTGGAGAACCCATAGCACATAATAACACTAGTGACCCCATCGCATATAATACTGGAGAACACAAAGCAGGCTTAAAATACTGGAGGCAAATAAAAGTCATCCAGCTTACCTAATTAGCCACCTCTTGCCTTTCTGAGCACAGATCCAGTTCCCCAGCAGAACTCCAATAATATATTGAAAAACAGTCCATGATCCAGCTCATAAAAGCTATGCATTCCTTTTTTTCTTCAATACTAAGCACATGCGAAACATGTCTGGTGCATTACATACCTTTACTCATGGCTGACTAAATCAGTAACACATACACCATTTAAACACATAGGTAGGTTATATGTTAATTAGAGATGAGCGAACACACTCGTCCGACCTTGATGCTCGTTCGAGCATTAGCGTACTCGTAACTGCTCGTTGCTCGGACGAATACTTTGCCAGATCGAGAAAATGGCATCTCCCGCCGTTTTGATTTTTGTCGGCCAGAAACAGAGCCAATCACAAGCCAGGAGACTCTGCAGTCCACCCAGCATGACGTGGTACCCTTACACGGGCTGGCCTGATCAGGTGACCCTGGAATAGACTAGTCCCTGCCCGCGCTGCTCGTCTGTCTGGATGGATGCCGTTAGGGAGAGAGCTGCTGCTGCTGCAGGGATAGCGTTAGGCTGTTATATTAGCTTACTGTTAGGCAGGAGTTTGTCTACAAGAACCCAACAGCCCTTGTTAGGGCTAGAATAGCGTTATATTTTATTTTTGTTTGCTTGTGGCTGGGCTTGCTGGCACTAGTAGTGCAGCTAGTACCATATTGTGAGGAATTTGCAGGGATACTTGGGAACGTTCTATTTAGCTCTTAGTGACACACATATCCATCTCAAACTCCTAAGTGGGACAATTTATTAGGGGTTTGATTGAATTAGGCACAGTCTGCTTTTTCTTTTCTTTTTTTTTTTTTTCAAAACTAAAAGTCATCAGGCACAGCACAAAATCCAGTTGTGTGCTGTCAGTGTAGGTTAGAAACTAGCCATAGCAATAGGATAGCATCGTTTTGTTAAAAAAAAAAAACACACAAAGAAAATTTACAGTTTACAATTTAATTTTGAAAATGTTGAACCCGAGGGCTAGGGGTAGAGGAAGAGGGCGTGGGCATCCAACTACTGCAGGGGTCAGAGGCCTTGGTTCTGGGCGGGGTGAGACACCACCTGCTGATGAGGGAGCAGGGGAATGCCGCAGAGCTACACTCCCTAGGTTCATGTCTCAAGTTACTGGGACTCGTGGTAGAGCACTGTTGAGGCCAGAACAGTGCGAACAGGTGATGTCGTGGATTGCGGACAATGCTTCTAGCCATTTGTCCACCAGTCAGTCTTCCACGCAGTCCACCCATGTCACCGAAATAAGCACTCCTCCACCTCAGCCTCCTTCCCCCCAGTCTGCCCCCTCCCAGGAAAATTTGGCATTTGAACCGGCATACTCTGAGGAACTGTTTTCTGGACGCTTCCCAGAGTCACAAACCATGTGTCCGGTTGCTGCTAAGCTCTTTTCCGATGCCCAGGTTTTCCACTGGTCGCAGTCTGGTGATGATGACATTGTTGACGTAGTGGAAGAAGTGTGTAAAGAGGTGTCGGACGATGAGGAGACACGGTTGTCAGACAGTGGTGAAGTTGTTGTCAGGGCAGGAAGTCCGAGGGGGGAGCAGACTGAGGGATCGGAGGATGATGAGGTGACAGACCCAAGCTGGGTTGATAGGCCGGGTGAACACAGTGCTTCTGAGACGGAGGCGAGTCCTCGACGAGAACAGGTTGGAAGAGGCAGTGGTGGGGCCAGATGGAGAGGCTGGGCCTGTGCTGGTGCATCAGCACCAAATGTTTCACGTAGTGAAGCTCCCGTGGCGAGGGCTAGATTTTCGGAAGTCTGGAGGTTCTTTAAAGAAACACCGGATGACCGACGGACTGTGGTGTGCAACCTGTGTCACACCAGGATCAGCAGGGGTTCCACCACTACAAGCTTAACCACCACCAGTATGCGCAGGCATATGAATGCTAAACACCCCACTCAATGGAACCAAGGCCGTTCACCTCCGGCCGGGCACACAACTGCTCCTTCCCCTGTGTCATCTGCTGCCTCTGCTAGTCAGCCCCCTGCCCAGGACAGATGGTCAGTGGCGATGTCGCCATCATCAGCCTCACCAACCTGCTGCTTGGCCTGTTGAAAAACTCTCTGGTCAGCATGAAGTCAGAAGCTTTGCGCTCGTCACAAGAGACGGGGGAAGAAGATTCCCTTGTTGATAGCCAAAGCACCCTCAGGTCTGTTTCTCAGTGCATATCGGAGGAGGTGGAGGAGGATGAGGAGGAAGAGGAGGAGAATGTTGGCGAAACAGAAGAGGGAAGCATTGCTCAGTCTTTCACTGTTCAGCGTGTATGGGCAGAAGAAGAGGAGTTGGAGGAGGAGGAAATGGACAGTCAGGCCAGTGAGGGGAGTGAATTCTTGCGAGTTGGGACTCTGGCGCATATGGCAGATTTCATGCTAGGCTGCCTATCCCGTGACCCTCACGTTCAAATAATTTATTCCAGCACCGATTACTGGGTATTCACTCTCCTGGACCCACGGTACAAGCAAAATCTTTCCACTCTCATCCCTGGAGAGGAAAGGAGTGTGAGAATGCATGAATACCAGCAGGCCCTGGTGCACAAGCTAAAACAGTATTTCCCTTCTGACAGCGCTAGTGGCATAGGGCGTACTTCTGCGGGACAAGTAGCGAGGGAGAGTAGGCGAGCAGGCAGCTTGTCCAGCACTGGCAGGGGTACGCTTTACATGGCCTTTGCCAGTTTTATGTCACCCCAGCAAGACACTGTCACCTGTCCCCAGTCTCGGCAGAGTAGGGCTGATCTTTACAGAAAGATGGTGAGGGAGTACGTAGCTGACCATACCATCGTCCTAAATGATCACACAGCTCCCTACAGCTACTGGATTTCAATGCTGGACATGTGGCACGAACTGGTGGTGTACGCCTTGGAGGTTCTTGCCTACCCTGCCGCTAGCGTGTTGTCCGAGCGGGTTTTCAGTGGCATCATCACCGATAAGCGTACACGCCTGTCGACTGACAGCGCTGACAGGCTGACGCTTATCAAGATGAATAAAGCCTGGAATTCTCAGGATTTCCATTCTCCACCAGGTGAAAGAACCTCAACCTGAATAATGTATGCATTCCTCCTCCTCATTTTCCTCCTTCTCCTCCTCTTTGTACACTAAAGCAGAGGAAACTGGCTATTTTTTGCCAGGGCCAACTGGCTCTAGCTATAGTACTCTATGTATTTAATTTTTCTGGAGGGCCACCCACCCGGTCCTCTGGTTTGAAAACATTTTTGGACTGCCACAGGCACTCATTCTATTTAGTTTTTCTGGAGGACCACCTACCTCTGCTCCTTTGAAAACTTTTTTGGACTCCGGTCCCAGGTAGGGGCTTGTGTCATCATCTGCAGTGGTCCAGAGGATCCACATCTGCAAGCCTGACAACATACAATCAATGAAAATCTTTATTGGAGAGTCGAATCACAATGGACAAGAGGAAGGTGCTTGAGGTGGTCTCAACATGGGAGGGAGGAGGCGAGGCCGTGCATAATTGCCAGACATCTTGTCCTTGCGCTCTGTGCTGCTAATTATAGGTTTGTTTTCTAGGTGATCCTGGTGTGTCAAGACTAGCGACAGACAGTGCCGGGATCAAGGTGATCCCATGTTATTTTCAATGGATTTCCTTTAGGCTTCATATTCTAACTGGATGCTATAAATGGAACATGTCACTTCCCGAAATTTCTTCCCTCTCAAATATATTTATTAATTAACTGTGACGGTTATTAATGAAATTTAAAAGCATAAATGAATCACAGGTCATCCACAGCAAGGCAGGCCACATAGGGCTACAGAATGGGGTCACTGAGTGTTAAAGTGCATAATGTGTAAAGGTCATCAAAGCTCAGCTGATTCAATAACACTTCTCTATCAGGTGGTTGGATACTTCCAAATAAGTAGGAATGGCTTGGGGGTAGGCATTTTTCCTGTTCCAACATGGTCACAATGCACAAAACTAAGTTCATAAATGCAAAGTTCAGTGAATATGTTCTGGAGAACATGGCTTCAAAGAGCCCTGTCATTAAACTTTTTGGATGAACTAGAAGAGAGATTGAGGGCCAAGACCTTGTATCTAAGCCTCAATACTGGACATGAAGGCTAAACATTCATTCACTCTAGAAAATTAGAAGCTGTTTCAGCGGCAACCAGACGGTCAATTCCGTATGAAAGTTTATCTCTATTTGGAAGCCATGTCATATCAGCTCCTGCAGGTGTAATATTTATGTGACCTCTGTGATTACAAACAAAGGACCAAATAGTAAGTTCTGTTATTCTATTGCATCAAATATGTAGCAAAATAGTTATTTATAAAGAAAACAATGTAATTTTATCTTTTTTTAGATTATGGTCAAATATAAGAAAACTGGTGCAGTTTGCCTCGCTAATGTGCACTTTGTGCCACATTATTACATAGTGTTGCACGCTCTTAGTTCTGCTGCTGCGTGACAATTGTGGTGTAATAAATTTGGTGCAAGCTGGTAACCAAACATTACCACGCTCCTAAAGGTGCACAGTTTTCAAAAGTGTTACACAAAATGCGACCACAGCACGAGAGTGGCGCAAATACATTATAAATTCGTGCACAAGCTCCAAGGACACTTTTGTCATGCAAATGTAGGCAAAAAACTGGCGCAGCCACAATAATATATCTATAATATAGGAATATCATTAACACCACAACAAAAATATATATTTTACCTCTACAGATAATACCATAATGTATATGGGCCTCTGTTTCCCTCTGTACCAACAACAAAAACTACAGAAATTACAAAAAATACTCCATTCTTTGCAGATGTGTAAAGAAGCAGAGCTGTCTCTGGAACAAATTTTTTTCATTTATATAACATAATATACTATGTGTATTGTGTATGTGAGTGTTTAGCTATCTGGCTGGCAATATTTAGAAGTCAAAAGAATACTGAAAACACTAAATGCCTCCAGGGTGCTTCCATCTTTCCTGTTCAGGCTGCCAAAATAAACCCATCAGTAATATATGATATTTAAATCCCATTGCATATTTGCTTTACCTCACATCACATTTGATTCACCTCACATCACAGAATAAATATCACCAGCAAATAGTACACGGTATATCTGCAACGATTCAAGTGAGTATGGCAGGTAAAAATCCAAGTGTAGGTTACCAGAACAGTCACATTCAGATGTACAGAACTAATTTTTTCATGTGCTGCATGTGTATACATCACTTCAGATAACTTCTCCTGATGAGACGCCTTTCTATCTTTTGCACCTTCCTGACATGACCTTTTTTATGAAATCTGACATGTGTCACTATAAGTGGTCATAACTTTGGAATGCTTTTTTGATATTGAGATAATTTTTTCATGACACATTATACTTCATGTTGGTTAAGAAATTTAAGCAATATGTTTATTTATTTATGAAATAAACAGAAATTTGGCAAAAATTTTGAAAGAAACAATGTTTTCTGAATTCAAAATGTTCAGAATAACTTGATTACAAACATTTTCCATTTGTCTCCTTTTTTGCCATCATTTTTTAAACATCCTTTCCTTTTTAGGATGTTAGGAGGCTTATAACTTTAGGTTTGATTTTTTTAGATTTTCACAAAAAACATCAAAATCTATTTTTGGAAGGCCAATTAAGCTAGAAGGCCTATATGACAGAAAATCCCCACAAATGACACAATTTTAGAATAAATATTTAATTTAAATATTTAAAACTACCTTTGGGAAGTTTGTTAACCCTATGAGCGTTTCATAAGGGTGAAAAATACATGGAAGTGAAATTATAGAAATGTTATTTTATCTTACAATATATTCATTGAACACCAAAATTTGCACCTTCACAATGGGTTAAAAAGGAAAATGTATTTTACAATGTTTAGTGCAATTCCCATTTTAGTGCCATTGTGTCACTGTACACTGTAGAGGGGGGCACATGGAAGGGAAAGAGCGTTGTGTTGTTTAGTGTTTAGAGAACAAATATGGCTGAAAAAGTTTTCATGTGTCAGGATGCATCTGGAGAGCCCTAGTGGTACCAAAAAAGACCAGAGCCCCAACAAGGGACCATTTGGGAAAGTACACCCCTTGGGGAATTTAGCAAGGTGTAACTTGTGTATTTGCCCCAGCAGGTGTTTGATTTAATTATGAATACCAATAACAGTATACAGGACTACAGTGTACTACTCAAATCATAATATCCAATACAAAAAATCGTTCAATATTTATTCATACACGACATGGCAATCAAAAAAGATTAAAATCATCACATAAAATCATGTATGATGTGCATAAGATTTACAAATCAGTAAATCACATAAAATCATGTATGATGTGCATAAGATTTACAAATCAGTAAATCACAATTTTTTTGAAATGTACATCAAAATCCATTTTTTTTTATAAATAAGTGTGAAAATGTTTACAAAAATATAGCATTAATGTGAAGTACAACATGTCATAAAAAGTTTACAAAAATATAGCATTAATGTGAAGTACAACATGTCATAAAAAACAGTCTAAAACGAAACTTGATGGCCCACATTTATGCACATTAGGTACTGTTTGCCTGTGTAGTTTGCAGGGTGCGCCAGATTCAGGAATTGTGGTGTACATTCTGCATGAATCAGCTCCGACAGAATGCACCAACTTTTTTTGGTGCACTTTTTACATATGGCGTGCGCCACACTTTTGTCAGACACTGCATGATAAATGTTTTTCACGGTCCGACTGCAACGGAAGGCCCCTTTCAGAGCAGAATTTAGTGTTGGGTCGGGTATAGTGCAGTTGCGCCACAAATATCTATGCAAGCAGTTTCACTGAAAAGAATGTGCAGACAGAAAACTGATGCAGGGGCTTAATTACAGATTAATACAGATTCAATAACAGAAAGTTATTCTTAAGGGAAAGTGCAACCAGTAGTGGATTATAATATAGGTGATTTGGTCAGTATCCCGGTGCTCAAGGCTTTCTAGGGACCCATGGCCATCCAAACCACCCACTAAATTTTATTCTGAGAAGGACATTCACCTACAAAATCTTTATACATTTGTTCCTGAACTCAATACACATATACACAATAGCCATTTCACAACCTTCAAAGGCCCTCCAAAGGTCCAGAAACCACTGTTGTTGTTACCTTACTTGTGGGAACTGAGGGGGGGTCCTAGATTTCTGTAGTAGCTGAATAGCTCTTGACTGCAGTCTAGAATTGTGCACTGATACAAATTATATTGAATACTCAAATTATTATGCTTGATAAACACTCCTTTGACAGTCAAAACATTGTGTGATGGGTGAATAAAGACACCAGAGTGTTCAACTAATATTGAGTTGTGCTGCGGTCTTCTTTCTCAACAAGTCTTCAAACCATTGTTGTGGTTTATAAAGTATTCATTACTTTCTTATTCTAGGTGGGTGGTCCAGTGCTGGGACCCTTAAGTGGGCTTCCTTGTATTACCAAACGACTTGAGAAGCTGGCATCACAAACTTGATGGCCCACATTTATGCACATTAGGTACTGTTTGCCTGTGTAGTTTGCAGGGTGCGCCAGATTCAGGAATTGTGGTGCACATTCTGCATGAATCTGCTCCGACAGAATGCACCAACTTTTTTTGGCGCACCTTTTACATATGGTGTGCGCCACACTTTTGTCAGACACTGCATGATAAATGTGTTTCGCGGTCCGACTGTGCAACGGAAGGCCCCTTTCAGTGCAGAATTTTGTGTTGGGTCGGGTATAGTGCAGTTGCGGCACAAATATCTATGCAAGTAGTTTCACTGAAAAGAATGTGCAGACAGAAAACTGATGCAGGGGCTTAATTACAGATTAATACAGATTCAGTAACAGAAAGTTATTCTTCAGGGAAAGTGCAACCAGTAGTGGATTAGAATATAGGTGATTTGGTCAGTATCCCGGTGCTCAAGGCTTTCTAGGGACCCATGGCCATCCAAACCACCCACTAAATTTTATTCTGAGAAGGACATTCACCTATAAAATCCTTATACATCTGTTCCTGAACTCAATACACATATACACAATAGCCATTTCACAACCTTCAAAGGTCCTCCAAAGGTCCTGAAACCACAGTTGTTGTTACCGTACTTGTGGGAACTGAGGGGGGGGGGGTCCTAGATTTCTATAGTAGCTGAATAGCTCTTGATAATCAGACTGCAGTCTGGAATTGTGCACTGATACAAATTATATTGAATACTCAAATTATTATGCTTGATAAACACTCCTTTGACAGTCAAAACATTGTGTGATGGGTGAATAAAGACACCAGAGTGTTCAACTAATATTGAGTTGTGCTGCGGTCTTCTTTCTCAACAAGTCTTCAAACCATTGTTGTGGTTTATAAAGTATTCATTACTTTCTTATTCTAGGTGGGTGGTCCATTGCTGGGAGCCTTATTGAGCACAACAAGCGGGCTTCCTTGTATTACCAAACGACTTGAGAAGCTGGCATCACATGTTGCTCAATTTACTTTTTCTGGTACTGTCAGAGGAAGGAGAGGGGTGGAAGTTCTGCATTTGTGGGGTGGAAGGCTGTAAAATGGAGATTTTGCATAACGTGTGTACTAGGTATCATCACTCTCAAGTTGAAGAACTGGTCTGTCCCGGTATATGAAGTGGTAAAGCAGTGGGGATAGAAAGTGACCCCTTCTGCACATATAGAATGTTTACACATAATGAGGTAGAAGAAAATTGGCTGCTGCTGGTAATTGTTTTGCTGCCAGGTTTTGAAATCTTTGCACAATTCAGATGCCAGAAGCCACGTTTCCATGAGGGAGGCGCAATATTATATATTTAATGATGTCACTGATTTTCTCATTATAAAAGAGGAGAGCACCAGTAGGTAAGACGCCATACACATTTGTGCTGAACTCAACTCTCTGCCATGAAGATCATCATCCTACTCTTTACACTGATCACTGTCAGTGTCTGTAATGGTATGTAGAGTTATCACCTATGTATAATATATATATACTTCATAACATGTGGATAGATTTAGTTAACTGTTTTTTTTGCTGCTTAGATTATAATGGCAATAATAATCCTGAGCCTAAACGTCAGCCCGGACCTCACCATCCTACAAGCGGCGGGAAGTTTACGTGCAAAGAAAAATACCGCAATATCAATTCTAAGGATGAATCTTGTTTGCCAACTGGACTTAAGGTAAAATTATTTTTCGGTACTTGATAATTTAATTATATACCATAAATACTCAAGTATAATCTGAGTTTATTAGCACCATTTTTTGTGCTGAAAAAGCAGCTCTCCCCTTATGCTTGAGTAAAAAAAAAAAATTCTAGAGCAGATTTACTTACCCGGTCCATTCGCGATCCAGTGGCCCATTCTCCGTCGAGGATTCGGGTCTTCCGGTGATTCACTTAGGTAGTGCGCCCGATGTCTACAAGGTGTCACTGCTGCGCTGAAGTCCGTCGGAGTTCACTGGAGTTCACCGTCCTATAGTATTTTTTTTTTTAAATACGTTGGTTTTTCCGAATCCGTCTGGTTGTCCCACGGCCACGTCCCCCAATTTCCGTTGCGTGCATGCCGGCGTCGATGCGCCACAATCCGATCGCGTGCGCCAAAAACCCGGGGCAATTCGGCGCAAATCAGCAATTTCCGGGAAACCCGAGGAAACATAGCGATTCGGGCCCTTAGTAAATGACCCCCTCTGTACTCATCTTTCCAATGCCCCTGCCCCCTTGCAGGTCCTCTTCTTGATCCCTCCACGCGGGCTACGATGTTGGCAAGACGCTGAAGTCATAGTCTGTGCGCCCCCAGCACGCACCGACCTGTCACTGCCAGTGGGACGGGATCAAGTAGTGTACCTGCTCTATACAGGGGATTAGTACATTAGACAATATGTAGTGGACTGTCTGGTTATATACAGGGACTAGCTGGATACATACAGGGGACTGGCTGGCTATATACAGTGCGCTATATATAGGGGACTGGCTGGCTATATACAGAGTGTTGGAATTTTAACTATGATCTAGAGTGTTGAGCCATGGTTTGGAATTTTATGGGTTCAGATGAAACACCATCTGCACCTTTTCGGTGTGATTCCAAATACAAAAAAAAATTTGCTGAAGATAAAGTGTGTATGTTACATGTATTACAGGTAAAAATAATAAACAATAATATCTACAGTTTTTTGTAACATATAAAGGCGTTATTTAGAACAGGTTTGTCTGTCACATGCAATGTTCATGTGTCTTCTGTTAGTTTCTTTCTGTCAATCTTATTACTATTTTTTTACCTTTATATCTATATCTATAAAGTGTAAATGTTAAAATATCTATTATTTGCGTACATTTTTATATTTTACATATTTACATGTATTAGAAAACATGTAAATGCTGTACATATATAGTGATAGAAAACATAGATCACATCAACACAATTCTCTGTAAATTTCCTCCAAATAACTGTCTGAGGTGCCCTTTTATTAAAGGGGTATTTCATGAATAAACATAATTCACCCCCTAAGGCCCCTAAGGACAAAGACATTTTAGTTTTTTTGTGTTTCCATTTTTCACTCAAAATAGTGGTTTCCATGCGCTGCTGGTCTTTAACTGCTGCTAGTGTAAGTAAAATGGTTAACACTCACTATTGGAGCCAGCACTGATCCTGTGTGTCAGCAGTTGGCGTTTGCTGCATAATATAGCAAATACCCACCATGAATGCTCAGTCCATTTTAGATACTTTTCCAACTTATTTCCAGCATGTTAAAACGGTGTGTCTGCTTAGCAGAAGGAAGTCAGTCACCAAAAATTATGCCAATATGACAAAAATTTGGCACAGCTTTCTGCCATAAACTATGCAACTCTTTTCTGACTCCACAGTCTTAAAGTCAGTCTGGTGCAGCATGAGGCTGTCTACTCAAACTGCTCAACTCTTTTAAAAAATCTCTCCCATTGTAACTCCAGATGTCATATTAAACTTAATGTTGATATTATGCTACTGTTGTTAAATATTGTATACATTTTGCATAAGGTTTTTTTAGTGCATGAACCTTAATAATACACTAATTATTAATATTTTGCTTATTTAGCACTTTTTCTTCTAATTGAACTTCTTGCTCAGTGATTGTTTTGTGTTCACAGAATTTCCCAGAACTTCTAGTAGCTGGAGAAAGGCTCATCTGTAAACATTACAGGAATCAGGTACAAGAAACATTTCCCAGTCAATGTATACATCCCCTACTCCAGATAATAATGATAATGACAAGCAGGTATCTGAACTGTGTGATATGGTGGATTAGATGGTCAGAATAGACATGTATAAACTCTATTAGGTTAGGTCTGTGTTTCTCAACTTATTCAAGCCAAGTACATTAGTTACAACAGATTAGTACCCCAAGGTAAGAGATCTGTTATAAATGTTAACAAAATAATGCTTCATTTAGAACCTGGCCCCTACATGTAGCTGTTATTATGGTGCCAAATGTTGCTTCAGGCACTGTGTAGCAGCTTGAGATTTAGAGGAAGACCTGCAAGAATGTTATATCATTCACCTGCACATTGCTGATGTTCAGTGACTTCAATGTCTTAAAAAAGAGATAATTTAAATGCAAAGAAGAAATGTAATCAATGCAAAAGTGTGACTGGGTGTAGTATGTCCCCCAGGAGGATGATGGCTGAAACACATGGAGTACAGGTTCTACAAATTGAGAACGAAGACCATACACTGATACACTTCTTCACACTGTAGTCCTACGTTTGCTAATAAGCTTCAATCCAGCATGTGAGACATATTCTTATTATGTGGCATACATTACCATTCAGCCATAGTCTGGACATATTTTCACCTAAAGGAAAGGTTCAAGCTTGATTGCCAAATATTATATTGTTATATTGATATAGAAATCACCCAGGTATTTAAGGGTAAATGTGTTTGTGGTCACATTCTTCTTAATGTTATTGGTTCCAAAAAACTTAATTCTACAAAAACACAATTCTTAAATGTACTCAGGATACCAAAATAACACATTCTGTAATTCCATGTTATTACCAAAAATACAACATTTCACAGATATAATTCCAGCGTGTCTCTATCAGTCCTGGTGTACACAATTTCGGTTGCCCCAGGACCCGACCCATGTATCTTCTGACTTTTATTCTCCTGTCTAACGCTGAACTGAGTTGGTCTCTGCCTCCAGCCCTCACCTTTGCATTCCAGGATGAGCTTAAACAAAGACATATAGCAGAGCTGTCAGTATGTAAATGCTGTGATAGCAGAGCTGAGAAAGTGGTGGTACACATGCTCTTGGTCTGTATTGCATATTTGATGTCATTAGGTGTTTCATCTCTCTATGTGTCAGATACCAGTGAATGTTTAGAAGCTAAATAAAAGTGCATATAAACCTGTACCCCAATAATCTAAGCACATTGTCAGCACACAGCATTTCACAGCACAGAAGAATCATGAAGTATCTGCTTAGAGAGTCTCCACCCAAACTCTGGAATTTTACACTGACCATCACTGAGTTATAGGAGCTAAAACAGCAATAAAACTCAGTAAAATTGTAAAGTAAGGGGTTAAAAATTATCTTTATTGTGTAAAAATCATTAGGGGAATTACATTTTTGAATTTTCTTTCCATAGCATAACAGCTCCTTTAGGTGTTGTTTCCCAGTAATCATTTTTACATTGTAAATTATCTAAATATTTACTTCCCATCTGGAATTAGTTAAAAAATAAATGTGATAACTTCATGTTGTCGGCTTAGCAAGTATTTATTTTGTTTTTGCCCAACCCCGCAGATGAACAGAAAAGAGGAATTCTACCAAGGGTTTAAGGATGAACTGACTGAGTTCCTGGTAAGAATAGCAGATGTTAACAAACACATTTAAATGGTTTATAAGTCCATATTTTATCGCGTATCTACATTTAATATGGCCAAATGCATGAAATCTATACCATTTATTTGATACTTTATTCAGTTAATATAGTGTGCTACAATGTTGTTTTCAGCAATAAATGAACAGAGAAAAATAGATTAATCCTCTTTCTTAAATGGTAATCATGAGGCTTGTGTGATTGGAGGATTTAAAATATGCAATTAAAACAAGAAGAATAATACACTGTAAATACTTTATAGCAGTTGAGAAAAATAGGCAATGAAAGGGGAAACTGGGTCTAAAGGGTCTTTAGTGCACACTCATAGCTCATGTATCTGTGATCTAAGTTACATCTAATAGTATGACTAGTGCTCATTGTAAGCTAATATGATAAGGTAAATTACCAGATATTACAGAATTATTACTTTATTTTGATGAATATACAGCTATTGAGGGTGATGTAATTCGGTTTACTTTCCAGGGATGTCTCAGCTGTTCTGTTGGTTCTATCATTGGTCAGGAAGAGCCTCTAGTAAGTCCAAAAAGACAAAAATACAAATATCCCCAGAAATATTTAAGGTACCATATAAGGGAATAATTATAAATTCAGGACAAGTCTAATGTTGGATACATGCAACAAGCTAAAAGGACATAACCAGAATCATCCTACCACCATATTGCCTTGATAAGAGACACGTGTAGTGCAGTGTTGTACATGCACAGTAGATTCCGCTGTATGTTCATACCCAATTCAGTAACACAGTAGATATGCAGAAATATATAGGCCCAGTGCTGCTTTGTTTGAAGATTAGCTTTTTTCCCCCAAAACTATATGTATATGTGGTATTCCTTTAGCCCTAACTTTTTTTCATGAATGCAGCTCATGAATGATCTCCAGGAGCCAATGGGTTGGGCTTACAGCCAGAGCATTAAAGATTAAAATTAATTTTTGTTATAGCTGCCAAAATAAAGAAATTGCAAAATACTAATTTTATTTTTATAGTAAATATTTTGTACACAATTATCTAGGGACATTTCTACTGCAACCAATTAGCTTTTTAGATTTGGGTTTCATAGGAAAATGTTATAGGCACAAGACACTTTAATACAGAAATACTTGTAAATAGAGGGGGGGTAGAAACATTTTAAATTATAAACATTTTCATAAAATAAAATCATATAAAATATCACAACAATTCCAAGTTAACACAATTGGTATTATTACACCCTGAAATGTCATGAATGAATACATGACATCATTTATTTCACACTGTAAATGCTGTAGTAAATAACACTCCAGAATGCCAGAATTGCTGCCTTATATCAGTATGCCCCCATAAAAATTAATAAAAAGCTATAATAAAGGTGTCTACAGTTAGATGCTAAATGGATCTAATACAAACTACAGCTCACCCCCACAAAAATACACATTTCTTTCTCTCAGAGTATAGTGTACTGAAATATAGAACTCAAGTACACAGTATAAAGAGGTAGAAAGATATCTGCTCCCTTCAAGGTGGATGGAGGATGGTGCTATATCTAGTCAGTATAAGACAGACACATGGTTAATGCATAGATGATAGTGGCAAGTCCAAAACACAATCGTTACCACTTAGAATTTTGTGATAAAATATTCAGAATGGCAAACATTACAAATTACAACCAAAAAGCAATAAAAGAGACCAATATAGCAGCCGCATGTGCAACCTGGGGACTGTGGCTGCTATGTTGGTCTATATATCATTTCTGTTATTAGTTTTGCTTATTCTGTCCCCAATTAAGTTTCTAAACTTGAGTGCTTTGTTCTAGGTGTAATATTCTGTATATAATGTAGTGTTTGATAAATATGACATGTATGTCAATTTTGTATTTACTAGGGAGAAGTTGGAGCTGCAGTTGGTTCTGCTGCAGGAGATGTAATCAAACTCGCTGGGGAAATTATTGTAAGTTCTCTATTTATAATTTAATTAATTATTTACAGAATATGAAAAAAGTGTGTGTGTGTGAGGTGGTTTTTTAATCATTTTTAATGCCATAAAATGGCAATAAAATACTGGCTTTCCTTCTCTGTCTTCATAATTTTAATGGAGTGGATACATAATTTATAGACATAAGAGAGACTTTTGGCTCCTCATAAGGTCATAAAAACCACAGGGTGGAGCATTTTAACATTTGATTTTTATTCTTCTATAACTAGGACTATCAAATTATTCCCCACTTTACCTCAAAGACTCCTTCTAGTCCGGGAAGCTGCTTGTATCACATTTGAAATGTAACAGTCAGTGATTTTATGACATTAATTATAATAATTCTTTAATAATAATTCTTTATTTATATAGCGCACACAGATTACGCAGCGCTTCACAAGCATGTCAAATTCTTCTCCCATGTCACAAACTTTTGCAGTAATTGTCTAAATGACCTACTAATACTCATGTATGGCATCGGGGGGCGCTGTAGTAATGTCTGTCGCTAGGTCTTACTTTCAGGGAATGCCTTATACTTCTAAGATTGGAAACTATTGTGCTAGGTCTTATTTTCGAGAGGTGTCTTAGTTGTGGGGAAACATGGTAGTTATCCTGTATAAGGATTCTCCCATCTGTGCTGTGGACCCCTGCATCTCCTCCAGGGTAACCCTTGGCTTCTAGGCAGCTTCTCCTTGTCTAGACTGTCAGTTTAGCTGGACTACCATTCCTTATAAGTTATTGGTTGTTCCAGACTCTTTCCATTATGGATGATGGTTTGAGCTTGCTCAGGAATGGCAGCAGGCAGGTGTGAGTGCATCTGCACGCACTGTGAGACTGCGGAGACTCTTGGAGCAAGGCCTGGTGACCATGAGGGCAGCAAAGAAGCCACTTCTCTCCAGAAAAAACATCAGGGAGAGACTGATTCTGCAAAAGGTACAGGGAGTGGACTGCTGAGGACTGGGTAAAGTCATTTTCTCTGATGAATCCCCTTTCCGATTGTTTGGAACATCTGGAAAACAGCTTGTTCATAGAATACAAGGTGAGCGATACCACCAGTCTTCTCTCATGCCAACTGTAAAGCATCCTGCAGCCATTCATGTGTGGGGCTGCTTCTCAGCCAAGGGAATCAGCTCTCTCACAGCCTAAAAACACATCCATGAATAAAGAATGGGACCAGAATGTCCTCCAAGAGCAACTTCTCCCAAGCGTCCAAGAGCAGTTTGGTGATCAACAATGCTTTTTCCAGCATGACGGAGCACCTTGCCTTGTATTTATATAATGAAAGTGAAGGGTTTTTGCATCATTTATGTGGCAACACTAGTATTCATTCAGCTTTTAATGATTATCTTTACTCTATTTTTCAGCATGGTATTGGAGCAGCTGAACCAGCTTTGGACTTGTTGTGTATTGTGGTAAGAAAAATTCCTCAATGTATTAAAATAGAGTCCCTCATGCGGCAGAACCTCACACATATTAGGTTTCAGGCTACGTGTGCAGAAACACAACGCAAACAAGGGAAAGTTCTTGGCCCTTTTCAGACAGGTGGGGATCAGGGGTTTGCGCTGCTTAACCGACCCATCTCCATAGGAAGTGAGCAGCAGTGCCGCATCATGGACAGGAGCAGGACCCTATAATTATAAACTATAATTATCTATAAGAGCCAAGAGAAAGCTGAGAAAGCTCACGCCCCCCCCCCCCCCTATAAAGGGTTTTTGTTATTATTATGGTGTAAAAAAAACAACTTTTTAACGCTAGTTGATTAAAATATCAATTATCAAAAACATTTAGCCAGAAATACTTCAAAATCTTCACAGTGATATTATTTCTTTCTTACTAAACTTTGTTCGTGGGGTTTATTCTTTTTGTCTAATCTGAAGGAATTTTGACATTAAGATGAGGGAAATTGGCATCTACTGTACATCTTGGCTTTTTTGCCTTCCTCTTGGTCCACATTGCAGAATCACAGGCTGCACTGGACTGATACTTGGTAGATGGATAATAAGTGTTAAAATATTATTTTTATCAATAGCAAAATAAAACACAAATAGAGATCTAAATGAATTAGATATTTGGCAACATAGCAACCACATTTCCCTGATCTCAACATCCTCCAGTCTGTCTTACATGCATAGGCAGGAAAATGTGATCAAGTCTATAAATTCATTGTATTTAAATACAGTACAGTGGTTAAATTATACTACATGCTTCACCCTCTGCCTGGGTACAGTGTATAAATACAGCACCAGAAATGGTCTCAATACAGAAATACAACACCAGAACCAGGTTACACATATAAATACACCACCAGAACTAAACTCTGTATATAAATTCAACTCTATATGTAAAAAAGAACTAGAATCAAACTCTGCATATCAATGCGAATCTAGAACCATACTCAGTACACAAATATAGAACCAGAATCCAGCTCCCGAAGTCTAGCACCACAACTGACCGTAGTGCACCAGAACTGTGTGTTCCACTAATAAATTTATGTACTTTACACTAACCCCTCATAATTAATTTACACAAATACAAATGTTTCTGTATTATGTATCTGTATGTACTACTGCTCCCATTTCTTAAATAATAAAACCACTTTCTCCTGCTCCTCCTGCTTTTGCCTCCTGATTGGCTCCTGCTGTGGGGCAAGCAACGCAATGATGTCATCAAGCAGCCTGTGTAATAGTGGTGGTGCCGCACAGAGGTTCAGAGAAGGAGCCGTTCTGCTGCTCTCTCTTAATGAATAGTATTCACATTTTAAAACAACAGATAATGGTGATTTCAGTAAAATTTGGAGGTGTCCCGCCACTGGATCAAAATGGACTTGCTAAGTGTTAAGATATTTAGAACTACCTCCCTGCAAATGTATGCTAAGGTCTTGCGAAAAAATATATGCTAATTTGAAGGCTGGTCAACAAAATATAGATGATATTTTTGACAGCATTTATACATTTTTCTATATCTGCCTAAAACTGTTCAGCAAAAAATTCTAAATCATTTTAAAGCAGCGTGTTTACATTTTTCTATTTTATGTTCCAGGCTAGTAAACTCTTGACGCCTGAATGTGCAACAGTGATCATCAATGTAAGCATAGTACATACAACTTGTATAAATATACATATCACAAAAGTTGGCCGCTGCAGAAATTAGTGCAATCAATCTGCTATACTTGAATACTGTCTGACCTCATAGACACAAAATGGGATGTTTTGTTTATTGATAAATGTATAGATCATAATAACACATAATGGGACCAACATACAACAGCTATAATGTATAGAAGGAAACATTCTATAAGCTTTTTTTTACATAATGGGGAGTTTTAAAATTGGAATCTTGGTGAAGCAGTAGTGAGAGATAAAAATACGTTTCTTTGTAATTTAGGATTTTATTTGTTTTAACCTGTTCCAGCACACATCTATCTAACTTTTAACAACAATTAAATTAATATATTAATCAAACCATAAAGTAAAAGCCATAAGGGAACCGGTCATCAAGACGGTCAGGTTCAAATAGCCTATTGTAATTCCATAGATGCCTTTGTCAAAATCCAGAATAATTTAAGTGCTTTTTAATCTCTTATCTGCCTTCCCTCCCCCCAGCTCACCTGGGGGAGGCAAGCAATTCTCATGTTCACACAGTGAGCCCTCTTGTTCTGTCATGCGCAATGGGAAGTGAATTAAGGGCTTTCTGTTGTGTCACATACTCTGTTCCGTTGCTAGGCAGAGAGCAGTACACTACTCACTACTGAGAATTGATATGACTACGACTACGGAAAATCTCACTCTGAAGAATTGCTTGCAGCAATGCACTTGGACAAGGGAGTAGGGGAGGGGCTGTGGAAGGGGGAGGAAGGGAGACTCTGCATTGAGGGGAATTAACAAAAAACGGCTCATGAAACCTGAACTGTCCCACCCACCTAGGACTCGCCATAGGCTGCTATCAGGGAGCCAGGTCATTTAAAGTAAAAGATTAAAAAACACTAACATTTTTCTGTATTTTGACAAAATGACCTTCTTATTTACTGGTTCCCTTGAAAAAAAAAGTGTTGCTGCTGAAAATATCTTGTCCAAAAAGAACTGTGTTCTAAAACATAAAGAATACGTTACATGTTGGTATCACTGTAATTACAGCAACATGTAGAATAAAGGCAATATGTTAATTATGCACACTGTAAATGGCTCAATATTTAAAACTAAATTTGAAACACAATTTTAATTATTACAATTGTTAAAATTGCATTGCAAATTTTTTTTTAAAAAAATGGCCATATCCTGAAGGTCAAAACTCTCTATGTCTTGTTAAAGTTAATATACCGTAATATAGAAAATAAAAATAAACAAAAAATTCCCTTTATATTCACAATGTGTTTTATTTTAGCATCAAACTCCCACGATGGCTCAAGACATAATAGACCTTTCCTCTGAGGTAACAATCATGTAAACAGTTACAACTAGAATTTCTGACATTTTTATTTATACGGCTAAAACCTGGTTTTCATATGTTGCATTTACATCTACATTAATAGATTTGAGATGATATTATCCACAGCATACATTGACCATTGAAATGTGATCTGTAGAAATGTAAAGGGGTTTGATTTTTATTCCCTATACACAAGACAGGAAATAACTGGGGCTCCAACTGCTGGGTCCCTCACTAGAGATGAACGGGTTTTATTTTTTTAGTTCAGTTCCGGGTTTTAGATGCGTCCCGTGTAACCTGAATATATTGCTGGATTGTCGGCTGTGCAAGTAATCTGGAAAATTGACGCCCCCCAACCTACTCGGCATTGCTATGAATGGCAGTGAGGTTTCTGTGTAGACGGCTTCTCTCCCTATCTATATGTCCTGAAAAGGGCAATTCTTAGATTTTTCTAAATCCCAGTCTGACTACCCCTATCTCCAGCTGCAACCTCTCCCCATCTCTCTCCTGGCTATAATGCTAGTGACCCCGCCTCTTATACAATGGGGTCATGTGTTACGCCCATACTGGGCATAGCTGTGGAGCTAATAGCTGGTTGATGGACATTGAACTTAATAATAATAATAATTCCTTTATTTATATAGTGCACACAGATTATGCAGCGCTGCACAGAGCTTGACAAATCAGTCCCTGTCCACAATGGGGCTCACAATCTAATCAACCTAAGAGTATGTTTTTTGGAGTGTGGGAGGAATTCCTCTGTTTTGGCACCTCAGGAACTCTCCAAATGCATCCTACACATGGAAAGTATTTTGGCCATATTTGTTATCCAAAAACTAAACTCTTTCGCTTCCAGGTTCCACCTTGTGCCCATACAGCATGTGATGGTGAAAATTTTAGTGTTAAATAAATGTATCATAAAATAATTACATTTACATAATTTCACTTCTGCTTCCAATTTAGAATGTTGAAAAACCTCAAATTGAGCTAAATATTTGCCAAATATTTGTTTTTTCATAAATAAATGCAAAACATACAACACAAAGTTCAATGTATCACAAAAACATTCTCAAAATCTGTTTCATATGTTTAAGCTTTCTAAAGTTATTATCACGTTCAGTGACACGTGTCCGACTTGAAAAAAAGGTGGTCTAAGGCAGGTGCAAAATGGCCAAGTCGTTAAGGGGTTAACGGGTTGGTCCAATTCCTTCTTCTAAAGTTCCCCATGTGCTGAAAATAATGTAAAAATAGTAACCTCTTCCTAAGGTATATAAGCTGAATAAGTCAAGCATGATGAATCTAAATACATTATTTCACTACAGCTGTTTCTTTTATAAAATGTTTGATTTTAGCTGAAGAGACTAACTATGAATGTACCACGTGTTGTAGAAGCTTTGGTAAGTTTCTCCCATATTTATTTTTCTTTATTGTGAAAAAAGAAACAATGTAACCAATATGCTCTAAAATGTAAATCTATGAATACATTAGGATACCAAATTACTTTAACCCCTTACCGCTCAGTGCCGTACTCACCATAGAGGGCTCTCGCTATTAGCTCTCTACTAGGAGGGTGCTGAGCCGATGCTGGAGTCGGGGGTGTCAGCGGTAATCATTTAACCCGTTAAATACTGTTTCCCCCACAATTGCTCCCCCCTCCACCCCCCCGTGCCATCTACAGGGGACGCTGATCATTATTATGGCAGCCCTGGGATTTTAGTTTCCTCATTGGCCCCATTTGTAGACTATAAAATTTTGGGGGCATTTTTTGGTTGTGGGATGAGAGGCTTTTTCCAGTGTTACCATTTTGGGGCCAATGAGGAAACTAAAATCCTGGCAGCTGCAGGGTGCTCCTCTACTTCTGCGCCTCGCTGTGCCCCCATAAAATAAGTAACGGTCACATGTTGGGAGTCTCTGTACTCAGCAGAAATTGCATAAGAAATATTAAGATGAGTTTTCTCTTTTTATCATATGGAAATGTGTAAATTTTAGGGCTAAATAAACCTATAACCCACAACTACTATGAAGATCTGAAGGGGTTAACAATCTTCCTAAAAGCTGTTTCTGATAGTTTGAGGGGTGCAGATTTGAGAATAGGTTGATTATATAGGGGTTTTTTAATGCTAAATAGTTTACATTTCACTCAAAACAGTATTTATCCCCAAAATAGTCAATTCTGAAAATACGGAAAAACAATATTCTATTTATAAGCCGCGTGACATCAAAATAAATTATCCGGGCATTTCAAAAATTATTAAAATGTAAAGTAGACATATGGGAAATGTTACTTAGCAACTTATTTAGGTGGTAAATCTATCTGTCTGAAAGCGTGATGATTTTAAATTTCGAAAAAATGGAAAAAAAAACTTAAAAAAAAACTTAAAACTTATAAGCCAATATTTACCACTAAAATGAAGTACAACATGTGAGGCAAAAACAATCTCAGAATCACTTTGATAAGTAACATAAGTAATGCATGTCAGAATACAAAAAAGGGGGCTGAGCCTTGAGCTATAAACCGGCTACGTCCTTAAGGGGTTAAAGAGGTTTTCCAATGAAGCAAGTTAAGCCCTTTCCACAGGATAAGGCCTAACTTTCTGATCAGTGGGGATCTCAGTGATGGGACCCCCATGGATCACGAGAATGGGGGTCCAATGTACGCGCATGCACAGCTTGTAAAGGTGCCCTATTTTGTTGTCCTTCAGTATTGAAGCCATCCAGAGTTTGTTTCTCTAATACAACTAATACACAAGTCAGAATATGACGATGTTTGTTTCAACAGATTTAAATTTAAAGGTATCTAAGAAATGATAAAACTTATCTACTTTAAATTTGGTATTTTTTGTGATTTTAATGAGCCACAGAATAAAGGGGAGGTTGCACTAGGAGAACAAAGTGAAAGCCGTGAAAACAGAGCCCTCAAGAAAATTTGCGCTTTTATGTCCATTGTAGTAAGAAGTACAATTTGTCCTGCAGGAAAGGCTGGGTCCACACTGCAGTTTTCTCTTCCATTGTAAGGATATGCAATGTATCCCAATGAATGTATTCCCGCTCCACTAAAAGCAGGAGGTGGAGTGAACATCTTTATTAGCAGCCAACCATTGGTTGTTCTGGGTGTTTCCCAGACAGTGATATTACTGGGGACCTCCCTGAGCGTACGTGATTCTACAGGAGGGAGCAGGATGGTAAGATGTGGCTTTCTGTGTCTTTCCATCCTGTGTTTTTCACATAATATATAGGGGAAGGGGGGACATCTTCGTATATTTCACCTTAGGCATCCCTGAATGGGGTGTGACAGGACCTACTTTGGCCAATCTGTGACTTTCTCAGACTTTGGGACTTTACTAGTCATGTCCTGTGATCCGCGGAGACCATGGATAAGCCATGGATTCTGTAACCCATGGGCACTTTGCACCCGGCACATCAGCTGAAGAGCCAAAGTTCTAACACAACACAGAAATAATGAGCCTTGTTTCCCATGGTGTGGCCCCCATGGGGTTTCCCAAAATTTCTGGCAAATTCCTGAAAAAAAGTATGTTTTAATTTAACTTATTTTAAAACATCAGTCTCTATCTCCATCAAGCATGATGAGTCAACACACATCTAATTTTGGTTTGTGTCTTCTATTTTTAATAGGGAAATGTTGGCTGTTTGGACGGTGATGCACAGAATCTGAATCTCAATACTATTCCGGTAAGATTATTCAGTCCATAATATAAGTAATGTCTACAAATTTATATGTTTAAAAAAAAAGGTAATCAAGGTCTTACATATTATTAACGTTCCAATTTACTCCTGAACTTCATCACAATATTATTTTGTAGAAGCTGATTATTTGCATTATACTTCTATGTAAAGCTGTGTCACAAATAAGCATTAATGGGGACAACATTGTTATCAATTACATATATTACATACTCATTTCCTCATGTTTTCAATTCTGTTCAGTAGAAATGAGTTTATATAATGTAGTGCATTTGGAAAAGACTATAATAAAGCAAATTATGTCTCTGAAATCTGAAAGTGTAGATAAAAATGGTGCGCTCCCTCAATATTTGGTTGTAGATGAAATAGATAGAAAATTCAGTTTACAGTAAAATTGATGGACTGCGCGTTTCAGGAGCGCTACCTTTCTCTGGGAAAAGGTAGATTAGTATTCTTTCCAGAAAAGTCACTGGAGTGTCCTCTGCATATTACAATACTGTGGAATATATTGGGGCTCAATTACTAAGGGTTCGAATCGCACACTTTCGCCGGGTTTCCCGACGATTTCCGATTTGCGCCAAATTGCCCCGGGATTTAGGTGCATCGGCGCTGGCTTTCACTTGACCAAAATCGGGGGGTGTGGCCGTCGGACAACCCGACGGATTCAGAAAAACCGCAGAATTTAAAAAAGAATTTGTGACTCAAGACACGCACTCACATGCACCGGGACGAAGCAGGTGAACTCCGGAAGACCTCGGCGCAGCAGCGACACCTGCTGGATATCGGGTGCACGGACCTTAGTGAATCCCGGCAGACCCGAATCAGCGTCGGAGAACGCGCCGCTGGATCGCGACTGGACCGGGTAAGTAAATGTGCCCCATTATGTTTATATTACTTAGATGCATTGACGTATTATCTCTTGCATTGAATACTGTTATCTTTAACTTCATTAAAAAATTCTAGGCGGATACAACTGCAGACCTTGGCAGATTACTTACTCCACTTGTGGACAACGTACTTGACCTTGTAAGTTTTTATAAACTCTATTTTAAAGAGCCTCCATAAAGAGAAAACAGACATTTACTTGTCTACCAAATTTAGAAATGGGATAACTGGGACTTTTTAATGTTTTTTTGTTGTGTGATTTAATATTACATGATAGGAAATCTACTAGCAAACATAAAACAGGGACACTTACACAGAGCTAGGCACTGTGACTGTGGTAATCTTTTTATACTTGTTATCCATGGCCTCATTCCTTCTAAAATTATGTTAATCAGCCAGAAGGGCTCTAGGTGGTGTTACCAGAGCCCCCGTGCTGCATATTTACAGATTCCTCCTCCCACTGTGTGAGATAATATCAGGCAGTGGGAGGGGAAAGTGCTGAGGGAGCATAAAGGAGGTTAAGGAGTGGAGCAGCCTGTGAATCTGCAGCACAGAGGGGCTCTGGAAACACTCCCCACAGGAGTCCCCATTACACTACCCCTGCTTATAAGGGTTGTCCACTTTCAGCAAATAATGTGTATTATTTGCATAAGGAAAAGTTATACAATTTTCCAATATACTTTATCTATCAATTCCTCATGGTTTTTTAGATGTCTGCTGCTTCAATGTTTATTTCCAGTGGACAGAAATCTGACCATGGTCTGTGATATACATGGAGAAGCACGCCTCGTTATAACACACAGATCTGACGGTAATGAGCTGTGCACCTGCGTGACCATGGTCAGATTTCTATCCACTGGTAGTAAACGTAGAAGCTTTCTATTGCAGGACAGCAAGCAGAGATCTAGAAAACTGTGAGGACTTGATACAGAAAGTATATTGGAACATTGTATAACTTTTCCCTACACAAACATTATCAATTATTTGCTGAAAGTGGACAACCCCTTTAAGGATTGAGCTGGAAACATAACCGTAGATTTGATACAGTCAACCAGCTTGTTTTGAATCCTAAACACATTTCACTGCTGAAATAAGTGCACCAGTTTTGATGCCACATGCTTAAAGGAGTAGACATCATGTGATCCAAGCATGCTAGACATTGGCAAAAAGGGGACCCCGTCACAGCATCTCATCGTCTCGTTATGGGGATTAGGGTGCTCATAGACATATCTCTGCTTTGGTGACATATGAATGCCAAATGCCACATGTAATTCTGCTCCATTTGACAAAATAAAACATTGTTATCTTTCTATTCATATATGATTTAATAATTATTAGCGTGATAGAACTCTGAATCAAAATATAACATGAATAATAAGGCATTAGTAAATTAAAAAACAGCCATCCTGGCAGTGAAGATACATTAGATTATATATATGTATATCGTACAAATTATGAAAGGTTCTCAGCAATAATTGTTTTATATAGCTTTTAGATCTCTCATACAGTATTACTATAAACTCTTACATTACAGACAAGACCTGCACTGAATGAAGTCCTGCCTGCCGTATTAAGTGACAAGGTTAGTACGGTTTATATAGCCAGCGAGTTAAAAAATTAAAAATTGCTAATTGAAATAAAATGTCTTTCCTGGTAACTGGCATATTCTAATTTAGTGTCATAGTGATAATATTACCCTTTAATAGAAAAAGGGACCTTGCTCAAAACCTAAAAAACTGCCCCATGAGATTATTCCTGGTCCAACAAATGTTATGCTAGGCACAATACATTCAGGTACAGTAGGAAGATTCCTGATGGCCGTGCTTTGTGATTTATATTGATTTGTGGTTAAGCTTCTGTTTTTCCTAGAGGCTGCTGTAGATTGTGTGAAGACATTGTAGGGTGGCTATTTAGAGGGGAAAAGTGATGCGCCTGCTGAGTTATTTTTCCACTATATAAGATGGAAGGACATGACTGACCCCTCTATTTGCAAGTGTGAACTTATTGTAATGTCTGTGCCTAGTTGTTTGTCTGTCAGCGGATGGCAGATTAGGTGAACCTGTCACCAGAGGGCATTTTTTACTGGTGACAGGTTCTTATAGACACTGTACAGTAAATAGCAATTGTGTTTTTATCAAATGCGTGGCTTACTTTGTTAGCGAAATATGCATTATATAACTTTACCTGGGTCCCTGCCACCACCCGTTGTAAAGTCCTGACCCACCCCTAATGATGTTGGCTCACCTCACAAGGAAACTTTGTGCTTGCACGGTGAGCCTTGTGTTGCCGACATGGGCAGTGAGCAGCGACGAGACTCGCTGCACCTCACTGCGCATGCATCGTTTTCCTGTGCATAGTTTCTAGATAGTGAGGCACCGAAGGTACGCAAACCTCGTAGTGAGTTGAGTACTGATTCACTGCCAGACAACTATGTGCAGGAAAATGACGCATGAGCAGTGAGATGCAGCGAGCCGCGTTGCGGCTCCCTGCCCATGTCTGCAATACAAGGCTCACCGTGCTAGCGCAAAGTTTCCTTGTGCGATGAGCCGACATCATGTAGAGGGGAGAGCAGCGTCCATCTATTATGCAAATGAGCAGGCCGACATTAGAATTTAAAGTGCACAACCGGGGACTTCACAGCAGGTGGTGGCAGGGAGCTCGGTAAAGTTAGATAATGCACATCTCCCTAACAAAGTAAGCCACACATTTGATAAAAACACCATTGCTATCTACTGTATAGTGTCTATAGGAACCTGTCACCAGTGAAAAATACCCCTCTGGTGACATGTTCCCTTTAATACCGGATTGTATTTTCTGTGTGTGAACAGTGGCTTAGGTTTCTGCTGTATTGGAATGACTGAGTTGCACCTTCTTTCTGCGGTTCAGCACAGTCCAGCAACGGCTTAGTAGCCTGATGGGCAGCTGCTCCAGACTGTTGCTGGAGGCGTTTCCAGGATTTGCTTAGTTCCAATATACCTGGCTGGTTGTATTACATATCTCAGCTTGTTTCTCACCAGTGCTATTGCTTAGGGTACATTCACACATGCTCTATCTTTTCCCCGTCTATGTCGCGGATCGGTGCCACACACGTGTGGCATTATACCGCCACCCGGCCACCGGGTCGCCATTGACCCCCCTTTGTGTGTTGTTTGTTTGTCAGTCTTGTTTCATGTCCGCACTGTGGCTTAGGGAGGAGCTGTCCTAGTAGTTGCCCAGTATCTCCTACAACACTGGAGGAAAGTAGGAAGGTGACATCTTTGGGGGCTCAGTTTAAGGTTCTCTATCCCTCCCTGTGCCCCAATCCATCCCCACCCTTACACTTATCCTAACCTATACTCATAGAGGAAGAGCATACACTTAGCTGCTTGGTAAAATTAGAAATTGCGAGGTATAGAATATATTAGGCAGGGTATAGAGTTTCATTATGCATATTGAAAAATACATATTTTAATAAAAAATCAAAGCAGTCCATCTTTTTAACTTAATTTCTTCCTAAACAGACAGGTATTTTGGGTGTGGTATCAGGTGGTGATTAATCTCCCTGTCTAAGTAAAGAAAAAGAGACATTTGTGGTAAGTATAATGGAAATTCTGTAAAATTTCACCTGTAAATAAGGCAGTCAGGGAAATGAGAATATTAAAAAGAAATATATCACAAATATCAAAAATGTTATGGTCTTTCCATAAAAATTCGAAAAATTAAACAAATTATGAAATAAAAATAAAATAAACCCTGAACAGTGACCTTTACAAGGTTTTACTAGGTTTACTAGCTAGTGTATAACTTATTTATGGCTTTTTAATTTCTATTGAAATAATATATTTTGAATGAGGAATTCTATTTTTCTTTTATTTACATAACACAAGGGTTAGGCTAATTTTACACCACCACTAGTGATACACTAGAATAACGGACACTGTAAACTAATGGTTTGAGGCCCTTCCATTTATCATCTGTTCCCATTGATCTTGCATGTACTGATGATTTGTAATGCGCTTCAGAATTTGCTGGCACTATATGAATGAAGATTATTATTATTCTTATTACAGTTTATAGTGCTACAACTCACTAACACACCAATAACAGTGATGTGAACTTAGCCTTATTGTTTATGAACTAAAGGAAACCGTTATGTGATTGAAATGTTTAAACATAATGTCATGTCAAAAAGATTCAAAAAACCCCACAAAATAATAATAGGTATTATAATACCGGTCATTACAATTTAACTATATGTAAAAAAAAGGGTCATCCAATACAAGCAAAAAGTTACAATAATGGCCTATGCTTAGAATAGGTGAAGTAACAGGGATCAATGAAGGTCTGTCTGATTTCCGTTCCTGCTCGTTATACAGAGCAAACAATATTGTGCAATTTCAGCTGAACTCCAGATCTAATGAATGGGAGATGAACTGTAACCATTCATTCAGTCTGGGGGCCCACCGTATGGCTATTTATTACTCGATTTTATTTTGAACATATCTGAAACTGCACAGTCACACGTTTTCTCAGTACCTTTGCCTTTGGCTGCTTCTGCTATGTGCGCCCCGTCACTAGCCTGCACACTGGCTCTTGCTATGAGCATGAGTGATTTTACATCTTTAGCCAGTGTTACATGCTCACTCATATTGCAATACTACACTCGTACTGCAGTACTGTAAGCATAAACTGGGTGATTTGTTGATCTACTAAGGTGTTTATATGGATGCTCGGGTTATTTTCTACTCTGTGTGCACCATGTGTAAATATCAAGTGGCGCACGCGATCGGATTGTGGCGCATCGGCGCCGGCATGCGTGCGACGGAAATGGGGAAACGGAAAATGTGTCGCTCGGGACGCGCTTACCTTCACTCAGCCGGCCTCGGTGAATTCCGGCGCGTTCAGATGCTTTTCAGTGGCGGAGGAACTACCTTATTAAATCCCGGCCGGACCCGAATCCAGCGCAGAGAACGCGCCGCTGGATCGCGAATGGACCGGGTAAGTAAATCTGCCCCAATGTGTCCTTCGCTTCTAGCTGTAGGCTGATCAGACTTTTAGCTTAGTGCATATCTAATACATTCTTCTTTATTTCCTACAGGAACTGAAGCTCCCAACAAGAGAAAACACTGATCTGCAACAGTCATTGTAATTTTATCTCATTAGAATATTAAAACATTAAATTTCTGAGCATAAACTCGAGTGTGATTTTTTTTGGACACTGAACCAGCATATAATAATACAGTAAAGGAAATTCTTTACTAATAGGCTAAATAAACATCGGAAAACATTCCACATAATCCCACATGTATTATAAGAAAATATACTATAATAAACAATAATTTATAACAAATTATAGGAAATATATGAATAAAAATATATACAAAAATTATTCCGTATGGAGTACATGTAGAATAAGAAGGCTGAAAGTGTATGAAAAAGTCAATGAGAGTACTAAGTATTGAGTTCAGGAGGAAAAATACAATGTAGGTTGATGTAAATTGTATGGGGCACATTTACTAAGAACAGTGAAGTCTCTACTATGTGCAGTTTGTCTGTGTATAATGCAGGTGGCGCCAGATTCAGGATTTCTGTCGCACGTTCTTCATGAATCTGGCGCCCCCTGCACTGCTCTAACAGAGTTCCCCTATTATTTTTATTATGCACCCTTAACATGGGGCGTACAACACATTTCTGTCAGACTTTGCATGATAAATGTGGCGCACGGTCCCTCTGAGCACCGGAAAGTTCATTTCAGTGCAGTAATTTCAACCTACCCAGATTTCTCATTTAGAAACGTTGATAAATCTGGTCCAGCATAAGATCTTCTAGTCTAACTGTGCAGTGGTTATCTTTGAGACACTTTTTATAAATCCTCCCTGTTGTCTCATGGCACATAGTGACCTACTTAAGCAGTACTGCTGCAAATAGCTATATTGCCGGGAGCTGTTCCCTGCAGAGAAGAACATCTAATTGTTTGTTCCTGAAGACTAAACTTTTAAACACACGGAGGGAAGAGAATCAGTAAATATTTAAGGACGTTAAAACTTTAAACAAAGTTTCATCTTCCAATGTTTCTGCCTTTGAAGTTATATAACAAAATTCACAAAGGTTAAAATTAATTACATTGCTGACATCAATAATAGGATGATGAAACCTCCTGGTAGTTAGACCGTCTGTGCAAAAAAAAAACGTTTTAATTCTTAAAGTAGATTTCTTTCTTTTAACCACTTAATCTGTTAGCAATATACATAGGGGCATCATTGGGGAGATGGCAGATCATGACCTTAACTTACAAAAGGCAAAACTCTTAAGACACATCTGACCAGCAGAAAAGCAGAAAACAAAAAGGCTGGAGTGCAAAACCAAACGAAACATGAGCCTCACTATATGTTTTTTTTGGCATAAACTTTTTTAAATGTAATGGTAAGTTATTACTCTAATTGTGCTCAGTTGGTAGCAAGCTATAAGGTTATGGTGATCAGTTACGACTATGCTAATATGCTTTATAGAGGTAAACCATTCTATACTTTTAAAAATTATGTTAGCAAACAAAGAGATTGTGAGTAGCTGAAACAGGGCATTGTTTGTCATGTTATGTATGTTTAAAATGTAACAAAATGTGTTTTGTTTTATTAAATATGCAAACACCATTTTACGCAAAAAAGTTAAGAAGTCAATTAAAAATACTAAAGGTAAGCAGACTACATCATAGGGTCATTGGTGAAGATTGCAACACAACCGCACTCATAGCCATATCCCCTACTTTACCAGTTAAAATACACAGTTTGGGATATACTTGCAGTATAAGACTACACCTCTTCCAATGCACATATGGTAAAAATTAAAAAAAAATTCAGATTTAATTTCAATATGGTAATTTTAATTCAAATGCTTAGCAGGAAAACTGTCACTAATAAACATAAGGCTGTCATCTAAACATGCAAACATAAAACAGTACGAGTCGATTAAACTTTTCCTGATTCACTCTAAAGCTGAAAGGAAGGTTAAGACAATTCCCCCATGGGAGCTGCTATGTTGTTTGTCTTCTAAACTGTGAACCAAACTGCATCTGATGATAATAGGAGGAAGCATGCTAACTGCAAGCTGTGTTATTTAAGTGGTTTTTGCTGGGGTGACAGTTTTCCTTCCAAATAGTCCTGTTCTTCATCTGATATCATAAGTACATCAATGATATCTTGTGATACATTTGTAACGCAGTCATCATATGGATCGAATTCTGTATCAGATGGTGTGGTCTCAGCTTTGGCTTCTCCTTATCTTTCCACAAGTAGTCGTCCTCCATACCATCTAATGAATTGGTATGCCACACTTCATGAAAGACTTGATTACTGTTCCTGCATCAATATCACTCCAGTACTCTGCCAGTATAGATGTAGCCAAGCACACTCCCCCGGTATATATGTAGAGAAGCATACTCCCCCAGTATATATGTAGCCAAGCACACTCCCAGGTTTTATTGTGTTTTAATACATTTTCAAAAATTAAACAAATGTGTACAAAAAAGAAAAAAAAATTTTTGCCATTTTCTAACGCTAATAACTTTTTCATACTTTGGTGCACGGAGATGTGTGAGGTGTAATTTTTTGCGAAATGAGGCAACGTTTTCATTGCTACCATTTTGATCATTTTTCATTTCATTTTTTATGTGATGTAAAAAGGTGTAAAAGTCGCATTTCGGACATTTGGGCGCCATTTCCCGCCTCGGAGGTCACCGCTGGCCGTAACCGCTTTTATATTTTGATAGATTGGGCATTTTGGGACGCGGCGATACCTAATATGTTTGTGATTTTTACTGTTTATTATGTTTTATATCCGTTCTAGGGAAAGGGGGGTGATTTGAACTTTTAATATTTTAGTAATTTTTTTTATTTTTTAAACTCTTTTTTTTCTTTTTTTGTACCCATTTTTTAGGGTACATTAACCCTAGATGGTCAGATCGTTCCTACCATATACTGCAATACTTCTGTATTGCAATATATGGCATTTTTGCACACTATACATTACAATGAGCCACAGGCTCATTGTAATGGATATGCAGAAGCCATGTATCCTCGGGTCAAACGAAGACCCGAGGCTACCATGGCAACCGATCGCCGCCGCCGTCTTTTAAATGCCGCCGGCGACTTTGCCGGCGGCAACGGAGAGTTTAATAGCCGCGATCGGTGCAAGCACCGACCGCGGTTATTAGCGGTGGGGGTTTTCTGCAATATGCAAAAACTCCCACCTTTGTATGAAGAGGACTCAGCCTGTGAGCCCTCTTCATACACTCCTTATACCTCTGCGCCATAGAGCTACGGCGCAGAGCGTTAAGGGGTTAAGAACCCTTATGACATGGTGTGAGATTAAACCAAACCAGTATATCTACTCCAGAAGGAAAAGATCCCAGCCGTAGACAGCGCTGTTTTGGTGTGGTTGCTTCTCTTCAGTACAGCGTAGGGGACTAACCAGGTCAAAACAGTGCTGTCTACAGTTGGGAATCTTTTCCTTCTTGAATAGATATATTGGTTTGGCCAATAGCATGCTAATGTATCTTTATGGCTCCCTGTACTGTACTGTTTTAATATGGGTAGAACACGGCCACATTCACATCAATGGGCGATAAAGTCATCTATTTAAATGGCTTTATTGTCCACCGCACCATATCAAGGATGTGCCCCCACCTTCCTATGAAGAGGGAAGGGGTGAGGTGCACTAGCCCCTGCCTTTTCAGCTTTAACCATAAATTTCATCCCATGTAGGTACATAATAATAATAATTCCATTATTTATATAGAGCACACTGATTACACAGCACTACAGTTTTTGTTAAATCGGTCCCTGACCCCCATGGGGCTCACAATCTAATCAACCTACCAGTATGTTTTTGGAGTGTGGGAGGAAATCGGAGGAAACCGACTCAAACACAGAGAGAACATACAAACTCTTCACAGATGTTGACCCTGGGACATGAACCCAGATCCCCAGAGCTGCAAGGCTGTAATGCTAACCACTTAGCCACTGTGCCGCCCATACTTTTTTCAATATGGACACATTTTTACTAGCTTCTTTACTAACTTCTTTTACTAACTTCACAGGGTCTTTTACTTTTGTTTTTGGGTTACTATGCACATTTCTGACCGAAGGACACAAAACTAAATTAATTCCTGAGCGTTATGATGGCTGGACATCTTGTTTGTACTTACATAAGATAGTTTGCAAAGGGGAATGAGCCACCTTTAGGAAATTGCAACCAAGGATGAACCAACCATGTAATAGTCCACAATTAGACTTTAGACTTTCCCATGATGTAACAAAAAGAAGCAGTGTGTTTCAGATGTGTCTCAAATACATCCACCGGTATGTCCCTAATTAACGCAGATGATGCCAATAAACATTAGAAGTTTACAAAGGCATGGTATCATCATAGGGGATGTATTCTCTAACCCCATACCGCTCTGCGCCGTAGCTCTACACTGAATGTATGAAGAGGGCTCACGGGCTGAGTCCTCTTCATACAAAGGTGGGGGTTGCAGCAAACCCCCACCGCTAATAACCGCGGTCGTTGCTTGCACAGATCGCAGCTATTAACACTTCCGTTGCTGCCGGCAAAGATGGCGGTGCCTGGGCGCCGCCATCTTTATTCCGATCGTCGCTCCCCCGAACGTCATCGGGGGGCTGCGATCGGTTACCATGGTAGCCTCGGTTCTTCGTTTGACCCGAGGCTACATGGTTTCTGCAGATTCGTTACAATGAGCCAGTGGCTCATTGTATTGAATGACCTGCAAAAATGCCATATATTGCAATACAGAAGTATTCCAGTATATGGTAGGAGCGATCTGACCATCTAGGGTTAATGTACCCTAGATGGTCTAAGTAATAGTGAAAGAAAAAAAGTTTAAAAAATAAAAAAAGTTAATAAAATATTAAAAATTCAAATCACCCCCCTTTCCCTAGAACTGATATAAAACATAATATATATGTAGCCAAGCACACTCCCCCAGTATATATGTAGCCAAGCATACTCTCCCAGTATATATGTAACCAAGCATACTCCCCCAGTATATATGTGGCCAAGAACACTCCCCCAGTATATATCTGCCTATGCCCTCAGTATATAGCCTACACATGCCCCCAATATATAGACAGTCAGCCCCCAGGATATAGCCAGCTCCCAATATATAGCCAGCCCCCTGTATATAACCCGCCAGACCCTGTATATAGCCAGTCCCCTGTATATAGCCAGTCCCCTGTTTATAGCCAGCCAGCCCTCTATTATATAGGCAGCCGCCTAGTATATAGCCAGATAACCCTATAGTATATAGCCCGCCAGTCCCCTATATATAGCCAGTCCCCTGTAAAAAGCCAGCCCGCCCCCTATTATATAGCCAGCCCCCTGCCCCCATATAAACCCAGCCAGCCACCTATTATATAGCCAGCCCCATATAATATAGCCAGCCAACCCCATAGTATATAGCCAGACAACCCCTTAGTATATAGTCAGCTAGCCCCCTGTATACAGCTAGTCCCCTGTATATAGCCAGACAGCCCCCTATTATATAGCCATCCCCTGCTCCAGTATATAGCTAGCCCTATAGTATATAGCCTGCCAACCCCATAGTATATAGCTAACCAGCCCTATAGTATATAGCCATCCCCTGCCCTCTATCCCGAGTATATGTAAATGTAAAAAATAGTACTTTCTTACCTGCGCTCCCTGCAACCACCTTTTCTATCTCGCCACACCGCTCCTGTGTCATAAAGGGTACTGCCTGTGCCAGTAACCGGCAAAATGTGTGTCTTAAAAAGGTTTTCCCAACAATCAAGTCCTGTACATAGGGCCTAACTTGCTGATCGCTGGGGATCTCAGTTATGAGACCTCCACAGATCACAAGAACGGGGGATCCAACAGGGTCCAAGGTACTTCCGTCAGACCCCTAGTCACTCCCGCAGATAATTGAGCAGACGGCCGTGCATGTCCATTCTGCTCCATTCATGGAGCTGACGGAGATTACCGAGTAAGGACAGACATGCGCGGCCATCTTCTATATTCTTCTCCGGGAGAGACAAGGGGTCCGACAGAGGTACGTCGGATCCCCTGTTCTAGTGATCTGTGAGTGGGGCCTAACTTGAATGGTGCACATCTTTAAAGATGCACATATTACTGATCGCTATTGAGGACTGGGACGGTGCCGAAGGGTGGGAGGCAAGAGCGCCCTAGGCAATCGCCTACCCTCACCTACCCCTCATCCCGGCCCTGATCTGAGGTGTAAGGAGTTTCACCATATTTACTAAACAGCAGCGCCAACTGCGTAAACATGATTACAGCCTCGGTGCTGCTGTTTAATAACAAAACAGGAAATCCTTACATCACAGATCATGTAAGGAGTTCCCTCCTGACAGCAGCGTATGGCACTGTCCTTACTGTGTGGAAACTGCACAGTGCTATAACAATACGGAGCTAAAGAAAGAACTTTACATGTGATGATTCTTTAAATAGTTTTATTTTGGGGCCTCATTTTTAGTTTTGCCCAGGGTCCCGCTTTGTCTAAAACTGGCCCTGAGCGGGTGAATGATTTCACTGGAAGCAAGTCACATAGCTATTATGAAACCTATAAACTTATTATAACTGAGATTAGGTGCACATGCCACATTTTTCCTAACATTTATATAATTTGGGATATAAATACTAATATGATTTTTATGACTTTGGATTTGTCATGTTTTACAAAAAAGAAAGCTACCACTCTAGCCATGTATGAAAACTTCAACATTTTGGATCTCGCTTATCACCTTTTATTTACTCTATGTCTTCTCATTAATTGATAGAATGACAGGTTGATCATCCATCCTACCATCCATCCAATACTATGAGTGCAGAATTAATTTCTAACACTCTGCAACTAATACAGACTAGTCAAACTGTGCAGTGGTTATCTTTGAGATACTTTTAATAAATCCTCCCCGTTGTCTCATGGCACGTAGTGACCTACTTAAGCAGTACTGCTGCAAATCGCTATATTGCCGGGAGCTGTTCCTTGCAAAGTACAATAAACATCTCAGTGTTTGCTGGAGAAGGCTAAGCCTTTAAACACAAATAAGGAAGAACATTAGTAAATCTTTAAGGACATGAAACAAAGTTTTATCTTCCAATGTTCTGCCTTTGAAGTTACAAAAAAGAAAATCAATTTTACCCCAATTTTTTTAAAGCCATAAAGGATACAAGATGAAACAACCCCCCAAAATGTGTAAAACTATTTCTCACGATTTTAGAATTGCCTCACACAAGCATATAAAATGTTGTATGGGTACGCAGTAGGGTTCTGACTGGAAAATGGGATGTTTACCTTTTAGAAGCCAAATTTGACAGACATTCTTTACACATGTCAGGATGCATTTGGAGAATCCTAGTGGTAGCAAAACAGAGGACAAGATCAACAAGTGAAATCATTTTGGAATGTACAACCCATGAAGAATTTAGCAAGGTGTAAAATGTGTATTTGCCCCTAAAGGTGTTTGATTCAATTATGCCCCAAAAAGGAAAAAGATAGAAAGATGGAAATGTTCCCAAAAAAGTCTTTTACACCCAAACTAATTCTTCTAGTTTAGAATTGCCCCATATGTGCATATAAAATGTTGAATGGGTACACAGTAGGGCACAGAAAGTAAAGAGGGATGTTTGCTTTTTAGAAGCCAAATTTGACAGAAATCCTATACATGTGTCAGGATGCATTTGGAGAACCCTAGTGATACAAAACAGAGGAGAACCCCCGAAAGTACAACCCTTTATTTAGAAAGATGTAATATTTGTAGTTGCCCATAAAGGTGTTTGATTCAATTCGGCCCTAAAAAGGGGAAAGGCAAAAATTTTGCTATAAAGATCATTTTTACCCCTAATTTTTTATAGCCACTAGGGATCCAAAATGTAATAACCCCCAAATAAGTGTAAAACTAATTTTGAGTGTTGAAGTACCCCATATGTGTATATAAAATGTTGTGTGGGCGCAGAGTAGAGGGACAGAGTGATGTTTGCCTTTTAGAATCCAAATTTGACAGAAATCTTACATGCATTTGGAGACCCTAGTGGTACAAAACAGAGGAGAATCCGAAAAGTGACCCTAATTTTTGGACACACACCCCTTGGACAATAAAGCAAGGATAATATGTGGTGTAGTGTAATACACTTGGTTAAATTAGCTTTTTGAACATACAGATGGTTTCCAAATATGATGTGCAATGAATGCTAAATAGAAATTGCAATTATTTCTGGAAAGTTCAGTGCTCATTATGTGACGCCCGTTATGTGGTACCTGTTATGTGACGCCCTGTATGTGATGCCTGTGATGTAATGCCCTGTATGTGACGCCCTGTATGTGATGCCTGTAATGTAATGCCCTATATGTGGTGCCCGTTATGTGATGCCCAGTTTGTGCCACTGTGAAATGTTAGCCCTCTGATTAGGAAGCCATGTTTTCTGACGTGAGAAAGACCCTACATGTGATCCTATGTATTTATTGTTAGCTAGGATGCTGTCTGGCTTGGGGGCTGCCTAACAAGGATTCCAGGGGACCTCTATGGTTTTTGCATACAGTGCTGCATGCTACAGAACCTCTGGAACTGAGAGATTGGAATAGAGAAGCTCTGGGATAAAAGTTATCCACATACAAATGGTAACCCTTATCCAGCAGTGGGTGCAGAGATCTATCACTCGGAGCTCTCTGGGAGATGGCATGATGCCATCAGACATGGCCTTTCTGGAGTAGTTGCCCAGCAGTCCCAGCAGCTCTTTTTTCGGGAGAAACAATTAAGCAGAGTTGCCTTCACACCTCATTAACTGCTTGACTCCCAGCAACTTCGAGGTCAACTTCCACGTCCTCCTCGCTTGGCTCCGGTTTTCCAGAAGCCGCTCCAGTCTCCAGCTTTCCCAAAAGCCACTCCAGAGTCTCTAGCTTTCCTAGAAGCCTCTCCATAGTCTCCAGCTTTTCCCAGAAGCCGCTCCAGAGTCTCTAGCTTTCCCAGAAGCCTCTCCAGAGTCACTGGCTTTTCCAGAAGCCATTCCAGCCTCCAGCTTTCCAGAGCCACTCCAGCCTTTAGCTTTCCCAGAAGCCAGTCCAGAGTCTCCGGCTTTCCCAGAAGCCGCTCCAGAGTCTCTACCTTTCCCAGAAGCCTCTCCAGAGTCTCCAGCTTTTCCCAGAAGCCTCTCCAGAGTCTCTGGCTTTCCCAGAAGCCATTCCAGCCTCCAGCTTTCCAGAACCACTCCAGCCTCCAGCTTTCCCACAAGCATTTCCAGAGTCTCTGGCTTTCCCATAAGCCCCTCCAGCCTCCGGCTTCCCAGAGCCACTCCAGCCTCCGGCTTTCCCAGAAGCATCTCCAGAGTCTCTGGCTCTCTCTGATGCCACTCCAGAGCTTCCGGCTTTCCCAGAAACCACTCCTGAGTCTCCGTCTTTGCCAGAAGCCACTCCAGAGTCTCCGGCTTTCCAAGAGCCACTCCAGCCTCTGCAGCTTCCCAAAGCTGTTCCAGCTTTCCAAAAGGCCGATCCTGCCTCCGCAGCTTCCCAGTGCTGCTCCGGCTTTCCAAGAGCCACTTCAGCCTCTGGCCATACTGCTTATAGAAGAGTCTATGCAAGTTAGCAAAGTACCTCTCTAGGCCAAAGGACACTCCAGACGTCTCGAGGATATCCTCAGCTTGTTCCCTGCCAGGTCCAAGCACCTCATTGGGGTTTGTCCTGTTTCTGCTTTCCTCCTCAGGTGTCCAGTCACCAAGGGAAGCAGAGTGCAATATAGGGAAACAAGTGCAATTTCACGTAAAAGAGGAAATATTATTTCATACCCAACTTGAGAAAGTAGTAGTTCTATAGGTTAACATTTCCTGACACGTTACCTTTAAGAGGAGTATTATCTCCAAAGTAAATGGAGAACTCATTACACAGCATAGAGGTGGATATTTGTATCTGCTGAGCGAGATCAAACAGCTCCTGAGGAGGAGCTTCAAGTAAAAGAGGCCAAGGCCTTAAGAAAAAGAGATGGGCCAATATAGCCAAGGCACTGGTATAAAAAATGTCATGAAAAGGTCATGGCAAAACCAAATCTAAAAATGATGTGAAGAACAACCGTTGAAGAGAAATTACTGAAAAGATTTTTGTACAGCTGAATACTCCTTTACCTTTTTATTTCTGCCTGTAGCCACCCAATTACTGTGTTGTGAAGAACAATGCCACAAGTCACAATATTGCATTATACTGGTTTACAGAAGTTGTCCTATTAAATTCATTCAACCCCAAACCACAGGACAAAAGATAAGTGATTGGGAGAATTGGGAGAATGAAAGAACCAGTGGACATATATAATTTGTGCTTATAAACTACCATAGGGCTGCATATGATCCCCACTGAGCCCATATAGTGCTGGTCACTTAGGTGCTGAAGTGCTTCATACACAGTGGGATCTACAGCCATCCTTGCACTTGCGGTACAACAAAAACTTGGCAGATGTTACATGTCTCCAGCTAAGCTCTGCTATATTTTCACAACAAAGTTGCCAGAGGCCAAAAAAGTTTCCATGAGGACGCCGCAGTAGGAACCTGTTAATAAGGAAACTGATATCCACACTATATAAGAGAGTACTAGAAGATATATTACACATTTGTGCTGAACTCATCCCTGTCTACAATGAAGATCATCCTACTCTTTGCACTGGCCAGTGTCAGTGTCTGCTGGGGTATGTATAGCTTTCACTATATACATAATAGGATTTACATACATTTAGCTTATTGCTTATTTTGTGTGTGTTTTAGATAATGATGGTGATTCCTGCCAGTCATCAGATGAAACACCATCTGCACCTTTTCGGTGTGATTCCAAATACAAAGAAAACTTTGCTGAAGATAAAGTGTGTATGTTACATGTATTACAGGTAAAAATAATCAACAACTCAAAACAATATCTACAGTTTTAAATATGATGTAATTTAGAACAGAGTGGGGCAGATTTATAAAAAGTGTCCTACGGTTATAGATTTATGAAAGTGTCTGATGCTGGATGATAAATCTGTCCTAGTATAAGACTGTCTAGTCATACTCTGCACCTCCTAAATGTTGGCTTACTTTACGCCAGAAAGTTAGGACACGATTCTGTAGGGTCTGCAGTATTTCTGTGTGTGTATATATATATATATATATATATATATATATATGAAAGGCCCTAAAGGGGGGTACTGTCACATATATACATATTAAAGTGTAAATGTTTCAATGTGTATTCACATACATTTTTATATTTTACATACAAAATAGAATTCTCTTGAAATTTTCCCCAAATAACTGTCTGCAGTGGCCTTTTATTAAAGGGGTATTTTAGGAATTTTATTTATATACATAATTAACCCCTTTAACTCCATTTGTCTTTCTTTTTGCGTTTCCATTTTTCACTCCGCATCTATTTTTTCATTTTTCTGAGTAAGGCTGGATTCACACGACCGGTGCCCGCGTACCATAGCACAGCGGGCACATGGCAGCGCGCGGGGAGAGGAGGAGGGGGAGAGCGCTGCTCACCCCCGCCCCTCTCCATAGGGATACATGGCGCACGGCGCCGTATGCCCTGAAAAAATAGGACATGTCCTATTTTTTCACGGGGTACCGCTCCCGTATGGCGCCGCGCGCCCATTGCCGTCTATGGGGGGCGTATATCGGCCGTATATACGTCGGCCGTATATACGTCCCCCTTGCAGTAGTGTGAATGCAGCCTTAGGACTATATAAGGATTTGTTTTGTAAATAAACTCTACTTCCAATTGCCGGTATTTTTATATATCATCCCATATTCTATTCCAAATGTGATGAAGTTGTAGAAAAAAAATATTTGCATCGTTGCAGTTTTTTACAGCTTTCAGAGTGCACTCCAAATGAAACCTTTCCGGTATTCTAAAGGTTGGTACACTCATGCAGATACCAAATTAATATAAGTTTTATTATGTTTTAATAGATTTTTTCTATATTTTCTATATTTTTCATACTTCAATGTACACACCTGTGTAAGCTGTAAATTTTGGGAGGACAAATAGTTTTTTTTAAAGCTGTTTGCTATATTGGTTTTTGTAATTGTATTAAAGCTAAATAAAGCCTTTTCTTTTGGATTGCTACAATCTCCTACGTTATCAATCCTACGCAACAATCAAATGTTTGCTAAACTGCTGACGTTTAAACTCTGGAAGTGGAATCCAGCCAATGGACTGTGTATACTGCGGCACACAAGTGTCTGCAGGTGGCAACAAATTGAAAGAGTATGCAGAATATTGAAGTCCGGCTGAGGCCAGAAAGTGAGGCTGAGCAGACTCTTAGGCCCCTTCCACACTTGCGTTGCAGATCACGTCAGAGTTTGATCAGGGTGCGATCAGGGTTTGGTCAGTGAAAAACGCACATTTTGCATCAGAGTGCAATCAGTTTTCAGTCAGAGTTTATTCAGTGTCTCAGTTTTTCACACTCGTTTTTGATGCAATTTCAATGCAATTTCAATGCGTTTTTCACGCGCAGAAAATGTGCGTGAAATGGACTCAGTACTGAGCTCTATCTTTTCTATGGCAATTGATGCGTGAAAAACGCATTGCACTTGAATTGCACTTGCAAGTGTCTCAGAGTGCAATGCGTTTTTGATGCATCTCCGTAGACTTGTATGGTGCGTTTTTCACACGCGTGACTTGTAAAAGTAGAGCATGTCGAGATTTAAATGTGTATTTAAAAAAACGCGCGCGTGTGCGTGAAAAAAAATACATGTCTGAAAAGACCCATTGGTTACAATGGGTCAGAGTGCAATGCAAGTTCTGCGCATCAAAAGCACGCGCAGAAAACGCGCGTGAAAAACGCAAGTGTGGAAGGGGCCTAAGGGTGAGGTCACACGTACCGCTAGCGCTGCATTTACAAACGCATCTCTAGCATACAGGGTGGGCCTCGATTGCAAGACACCAGGCTCTGATTACCATCACTTGTGTTTCAATAGAAACGCATTTGCAGTGGGGCTGAGGACCGCCTCTGTTGCATTTGTAAACGTGGTGGTAATGGTACATATGACCACACCCTAAAGTTTAATTGTAATAGCTTATATTTATGTGAAGACAAAGCTGGTTGTTGTACTGCAACAGATGGATTGTTTTGTTAAATTCTTCTAACTACAAAAAACAGTAAAACTTGACAGCATTTATAACTAAGGAGTTATTCTAAATATTGTCTTCTGCTGATATTTAACAATGGGCAAGAAAAAGAGTTCTACTTCATAATAAAGCAGTACACAGTACAAGTTGGTGTACAACTCTTAAGGCAGAGACACAAAACCTGTAACAGGTTCTGCAGGCTCCAAGTGAGGGTGTATTAACAAGTTCAGTTTTTCAAATGCCGTATTCAATGCCCACACCAGGAGTGAGCTCACCCTGAAGCAAATGCACTGCATGAAAGTGATTACATTTTTGTGAAGCCCCTCTGTTCTGTGATTGAATATGATCCTGCTGCTTGTGTGTCACATACTAGTGAACATGAATATTCCATAGAGTTAAACAATATGGTTCTGCAGTTTCAAAATGAGATCAAAACCCTTACGCCGTGGTCTCACGTTCCGCTAGCGTTGCATTCATAACGCCAGAGATGGCACTAAGAGACCTCTCTTTGGGCACTCGGGCTGTCTCCCAGGCACAGAGTGTGACAGACATGGCACTTTCCTGCAGTCTCAGGCAGTCCAAGTAGTGCCCTGATATTTTAGAGTGACCCAACCTGTGCTTCCTAGTCCTGTCCGAAGAGTGAGAAGGTGTGGACAGGGTCAAAGATTCTGGTAGCAATAAGTTTGTTACTGGCTAAATTGCCATGTTGGTACTTTGGGAAAAGCTAGTGTGTTTTGGGTCTCATTTTGGGCACTCGATCTGTAAAAGGTTCGCCATCACTGGCATATACATTTCCAGAGAAACACATGCATTTGGGTTATCGATCACATGCAAAATCAGATGGAGACTCAAGTCACAAAGTGTAAAAACCACTCAACTGAATCAGCTAATAAGAAGAATGAAGTTGCACACTTGAAGTGTCTGTGTCAAGTGTCTGAGAGAGTTACACAATTTGGGGGAGATGTAACATACAGTCTTCAGGCCTTCTGAACTTGTCTTCTTTTCAGGTTTCAAACATACCGTATATACTTGTGTATATGCCGAGTTTTTCAGCACAAAAAATGGGGGCTGCTGTATACTACTGGGGGCTTCTGTATACTACTAGTGGCTGCTGTATACTACTAGGGGCTGCTATATACTACTAGGGGCTGCTGTATACTACTAGGGGCTGCTGTATACTACTAGGGGCTTGCTGTATACTACATGGGGGCTGCTGTATACTACATGGGGGCTGCTGTATACTACTAGGGGCTGTTGTATTCTTCTGGGGGCTGGCAGGCTGTATACTACTGGGGGCTGGCAGGCTGTATACTACTGGGGGGGTTTGACCAATGCATTTCCCACCCTCGGCTTATACTCGAGTCAGTAGTTTTTCCCAGTTTTTGGTGGTAAAATTCGGGGTCTCGGCTTATATTCGGGTCGGCTTATACTCGAGTATATACTCGAGTGTATATACGGTAGATATATAAGAATCAAAAACAAGTGGGAAACAACTGTGAAGTGGAATGAAATTTATTGGATATTTTAAACTTTTGTAAAGAATAATAAACTGTAGCGTGCAGCCCCTTTACTTTTGGAGCAGGAAACTCACTCCAGAAGTTCATTGAGGATCTGTGAATGATCCAATGTTGTCCTTAATGACTGATGATAAATATAATCCCCCTGTGTGTAATGAAGTCTCTGTATAAATACACCTGCTCTGTGATGGTCTCAGGGTTCTGCATCATGAAGACCAAGGAACACACCAGGCAGGTCAGTGATACTGTTGTGAAGACATTTAAAATACAAAAAGATTTTACAAACTTTAAACAGCCCAAGGAGCTCTGTGCAAGCGTCATATTGAAATGGAAGGAGTATCAGACCACTGCAAATCTACCAAGACCCGGCCGTCCTTAAGTTTCAACTCTCAAACAAGGAGAAGACCAATCAGAGATGCAGCCAAGAGCACATGATCCCTCTGGATGATCTGCAGAGATCTACAGCTGAGGTGGAAGAGTCTGTCCATAGGACAACAATCAGTCATACACTGCACAAATCTGGCCTTTATAGAAGAGGCAAGAAGAAGCCATTTCTCAAAGATATCCATAAAAAGTCTTGTTTAAAGATTGCCACAAGCCACCTAGGAGACGCCAAACATGTGGAAGAAGGTGCTCTGGTCAGATGAAACCAAAATTGGCCACAATGCAAAATTATATGTTTGGTGTAAAAGCAACACAGCTCATCACCCCGAACACCCCCATCCCCTCTGTCATACATGGTGGCGGCAACATCATGGTTTGGGCTTTTCTACAGCAGGTACAAGAAAGATTGTTAAAAGTGAGATGCAGATGGATGAAGACAAATACAGGACCATTCTGTAAGAAAACCTGTAAAAGATTTGAGACTGAATGATCCCAAACATAAAGCAAAAACTACAATGGAAGGTTGTTAGGTGTTAGAATGGCCAAGTCACAGTCTGGACCTGAATCTAATCGAGATTCTGTGGAAAGAGTTGAAAGCTGCTGTTCAGGAACGCTTTCCATCCAACCTTACTGAGCTTGAGCTGTTTTCCAGGGAAGAATGGGTAATGATTTTAGTTTCTCAATGTGCAAAACTGATAGAGACCTGGCACCCCAAGGGACTTGCAGCTGTAATCGCAGCAAAAGGTGGCGCTACAAAGTGTTAACTTAAGGGCCCAATAAGATTGTGCATTCCACTTCTCAGTTTATTATTTTAAAAAAAGTTTAAAATATCCAATAAATTTCGTTCCACTTTACACTTGTGTCCCATATGTTGTTGATTCTTTAACAAAAAAAATTACAATCTTATGTTAATCTTTATGTTTAAAGCCTGAAATGTGACAAAAAACAGAAAAGTTCACGGGGCTGAATACCTTCGCAACACACTGTATGTACTCAATGATAGAGGCAAACACCTCCCAACGTACTACCAGATATATCAAGAGGCTTAGGCTTTTTGATGTACACAGCAAGCTGCACAGCCGCCTGGCACAACAACGCCAGGTCCAACCTGGCATAAGGCTTAGCAGAAAGAAACCGGTCCACCAAAAATTATGCAAATATGACAAAATTTGGCAAGGTATAACTCGACAATCTTTAAACTTACTCTGGTGCAGAATAAGACTGTCTACTCAGCAACACTTTTGATAAATATCTCCCATTGTAACTCCAGATGTCATATTAATCTACATTTTGATATGCTAATGATATTAAATAATGTATATATTTTGTAGAAGATTTTTTTGGTGCATGAACCTTAATAATTCATAAATTATTAATATTTTGCTTATTTAGTACTTTTTCTTTTAATTGAACTTCTTGCTCAGTGGTTGTTTTGTGTTCACAGAATTACCCAGAACTTCTAGTAGCCGGAGAAAGGCTCATCTGTAAACATTACAGGAATTAGGTACAAGAAACATTTCCCTGTCAATGTATACATCCCCTACTACAGATAATAATGATAATGACGAGCAGTTATCTAAACTGTGTGATATGGTGGATTAGATGCTCAGGATAGACATTGTGTACACTCTATTAGGTTAGGTCTGTGTTTCTCAACCTATTCAAACCTATTACGTACCATTATGTGCAACAGGGTATAAATCTGCTATAAATGATAACAAAGCAATGCTTCATTTAGACTCTGGCCCCTTCTTGTAGCTAGTGGGAGATCACTTATTTGCACATTGCTGAAGATCAATGACTTCAATGCCAAAAACCAAATGTTCTGTCCCCACATAAGGCGAATGAAGCTGTAACTGACTGGTGGATAGTGACTGGGACTTTGCTTCCTTCAGATCCAGTAAGTGGAGCAGATAGGAGCAGAGCTCAGCTTCAGTAGATTAGACATGTACCTCACGGTTATTTTGATCCAGCAAACAGAACACTTGTGCCCGTTCTTTTCAAAGATAAAACTCCACGCTTTATTCCAGGACCGTAGTCATATTGCAAGATTTCCACGTAACAGCTTAAAAAACACAAATCAGCAACGTGATAAATGTGATAACTTCATGTTGTCGAGTATTTATTTAGTTTTTGCCTAACTCTCCAGATGAACAAGAAAGAAGAATTCTACCAAGGGTTTAAGGATGAATTGATTGAGTTCCTGGTAAGAATAGCAGATGTTATTGCACATATTTGAATGGTTTTTTAAGTCTATATTTTATCACGTATCCACATTTAATATTTATACTTTATTTATTGCTGGAAACAACACTTAAGCATGCTTTGCTATTTTAAAAAATAAACTAATTATTCATCTTAAATGGGAATGAGGCTTGTGTGATTCGAGGATTTTAAATGAAAAGTTAAAATCAAAAAGAACAATACATTACTTAAAACTTTAGTAGGAGTTGAGAAAAATAGGTAATGAAAGTTAAACAGGGTCTACAGGGATCTTCAAAGCACACATATAATTTATGTATTTGTATAACTAGAGAACCCTGTAAGCTAATATGGTAAGGTAAATTACCAAATATTAGAAAATTATTTCTTTATTTTTAAAGAATACAGATGGTTTCCTTCTTAAGGAGACCCAACCCACAGATCACCTCTAGTTACAGACGGACCCCTCTGAAACATTAAAGTACAACCTTGTCAGCTTGTATGCGCCCAAAAGTAATAGGCCAAAGCACCAGCAAAAGCTATATAAACCTGAAAAAACAATGAGATCTGGTGATATGAGGCGGGCGCTGCTTCACCGTTGAGCACGCTCGGTGCTCCACACCTCCTTCCTCTATATTGAGTGCACAGTGCATGCGCGGGAGAGACGTGCATGCATCCCGTCACCTAGGTAACAGATTTCTACATAGCTAAGTCCACATATACCGGGCGATCCAAGAGAAAACAGGTTATTTACTCAGGTAACTCCATGTGTACAGATGGAGAGTCCATATATGCATGACGATCCAAAAGAAGAAAAAGGTTTTTTATATACATATATTTAGTGTATGGGATGGGAGAAATTACTGAGTTTTCTCATAAGGTTGCTTGTATCAAAAGTTTTCGGCATACAAGAGGTGCCTTTGGGTGCATGCAGATCTTCATCCATAGACTTCTGTTAATCTCGAATATGTATGGCATTGCGTTTTTCGATGGTAAAAATGCTTCTTCTGCGGAGTTCTGTTCACATAAAGTATCAAGTAGAATTCTATAGAGGAGGATAATCAAACATGTAAATAGGTTATCTCTACACCAAAATTGTGCATTGACTGTAATGCCATGTCCGAGGGATAGTGTGGGAGCCCCTGCACTATGAAGTGTGCAATCTCATGTTTATGTGAATGACGAACAAAGTTCAAATATTGAATATGTGAAGTACTGAGACTATAGGAGGCAATAAAAAACTAAAAAAATGTGTATGTTTTTATGTAGTAAAATAAATGTGAATGAAAATAAAACGGACCTCTCTGCCCGCTGTGGCCTCTTGTGAACCTCTCTGAGTTTTTGACTTTAGTCCCAGGCTGCAAAGATCAGCCGTAAGGTGTCTCTAATGAAACTTTATTGATAATCCTTGGTCCCATTAGAGTAAAAAGTTTAAAAATCTAATTCTAACAGGGACAAAAAAAATTTTGTCTGGAGCTACAATTATAAATTATACTGTTCTGACTTACATACAAGTTAAACTTAATGAGAAACATATGAACCTATCTTATATAACTTTAGGAACAATTATGGTATTTATTATTTATTATATTTATGTATATACAACTTTAGGAACAATTATGGTATCTATTATGCATGTATATGGTTTAATCATTGTATGCACTATGCACTTTAGCTTATATTCATTGTGGTAATAATATTAACTTTTGTATATCAATATTCGGCACTTAATGTGTTATTTTGTATGTATCTATTTATGCAGTACCGCTAGATAGCCTTTTCATGGGGGCGCTTTTTTGGCACTCACAGTGTTAACTTGCATGCATTAACTTACCTATGCAGTACCTCCGATAACCTCTTCACAGGGGCGCTTTAGCGCATGCTCCCCATAGACAATGTTCAGGTCTCTCAGTTTCTATCTTGATACACGTCGCGCATCCTCACGATACTTGGTCATGTGACAATGAGTCACATGATCGCATGTGCCGTGAATACATTCCATACTCCGATACATGCCGCGTATTCTTGCGATATTTGGTCACGTGACCGCGGGTACCGCTAAGATCACGGACGCGTGATCACGTGCAACCCTTCCTTAAAGTTCATTGGTCCATCCTTTCTTTATATATCGGTCCTAGCCAAGGTAGACGCCACCCCCAGACGAAGGCTCAATGTGAGCCGAAACGTACGTCGGGGACGCGGCCCTCTCTGGACAGCGGAACTCCAAACACCCATACTGCCTGGTAAGAGCAAACACGATTTTGTATGCTAATCACCACAGGGTATATTACAAATACCATCTACCAATAGCCACCCCATATCTACTGGGCTTATCTCCTACCCAGGTTGTTTTCTATTCCAATACATATTACTCCATTCTGTCCAGATTGGATCGCTCCGTATTTTTCTGTATTCCACCACTTTATGTTTTTTATTGTAATTTTAAATGTATAATGTCACCAATAAAGATTTCTTGTTTTACATGCATCCTCTCAGTTGGTCCTTTCTCTCCCCTCTTTTGAGGGGTAAAAGTTTTTTCGATATGAACCTATCTTGTACGTAACCTGGGGACTTCCTTTATACGACTATTGATGGTGATTCTGTTTACTTTCCAGGAATGTCTCAGCTGTTCTGTTGGTTCTATCGTGGTTCTACAAGAGTCTCTAGTAAGTAATACAAATATCCCAAGAAACATATAAGGCACCATTGTAGACAAAATATTATAAATTCAGGACTTGGCTAATGTTGGATACATGCAACAAGATAAAAGGATATTGTTAGAGTTAGATTTTTATCTAGGGCTTAACAGCCCTCACTTCAGTTGTACAGGTGACTCCCGATACCAGGGAGGAGAGAACAAATCCAAGACACACATCAGTCTCTTAGTGTATGTAAATATCTTCTCCCAGTTTATTCTCTCAGCTGCATAATATCACAGACAGAAAATCATCAAAGAGGTGCAAAGACTGCAATGCTATTGGCCATAATGAATTTACCAGCACATTCTGTGAAAAAATGAACAGGCCTTGTTCCCAGACATGTTTATACTACAGGATGTGCAGAGAATGGCCCCAGAACCCAAACATTTATGATAAGAAGGAGAACATACTGAAGGTCAATCATCTCTCACATGTGCCAAGGAAAAACTTTTACAGGCAGGTTATACAAAAATGGCTGAATCATGACATTAGCTTGACAGTGGTCCGTGAACATGTCCGCTGTATCTAAAATGGCTGACAGTACGCAAGATGGCATCCGAAACCAGTGCGATCTCCTTAAAAGATATAATAAAGAATCATCTGACACTCAGTCTACCTCCATGTTGCCTTGTTATGTTGTAGTGTTACATGTAGTCAGGGGTGCACCAGCCATGAGGCGAGTTGAGACTTTCGCCTCAGGGCGGCACGCCTCCTGCTGGTGGAGGGGCGGCATTTTGCAGGCTGCTATGCTACTCCACTACTACTAACAATAGTATTTGCATCATTCAGATGCGAGTACTATTGCTGACAGCACCGCGCAGGACGTCCTGTGCAGCGCTGCTGTGACACAGGAAGCCCTTGCTAGCGCTTCCTGTGTCACTAGCACAGAGGCAGCCTGGAGGAGCGAGGAGGCGCGGGAGCGCCACATTCAAACATGTGGCTGGTCTCCCTGGTGCAGCCCGGCCAGAGCTGACAGGAGAAGCCCCGCCCACCAGCCCGGGCCTCCTGCACAGAGGAGACAGCTCCATCCACTGCCATGATATGTATCCCCTGCCTGACCTGGACCTGCTGCTGTATACCAGGTAAGTGACATGTGTATATGTGTGTGTCTTCCCTGTGTATATACATGTGTGTGTGTCTTGTCATGTGTATATATGTGTGTGTGTTCCCTGTTTATATGTGTTTTGTCATGTGTATATGTGTGTAAAACATGTCATGTTTGTGTATATAGAGGTATAACATGTAATAGCTGTATATCTATATATATATGTATATTTGTAGTGTGTGTGTATATAGATGTATGACATGTAATAGCTGTATATGTATAGGTGTAGACTGCAGGGATTAACAAACCCAAACCTTAAATTTGGTACTTGCCCCTGTACCTTGATCAACCATCCAACCGTTTGGTACTTGACCTTGTACCTTGATCACCCATCCAACCGTTTGGTACTTGACCTTGTACCTTGATAAACCTTCCATCCGTCTGGTACTTGACCTTGTACTTTGATAAACCTTCCAACCGTCTGGTACTTGACCGTTGTTAAGGAGGTCGCACTGGTTTCGGACGCCATCTTGACTACTGTCCGCCATCTTAGATACAGCGGCCATGTTCCCTGACCATTGTCAAGTTAATGTCATGATTCAAACTTCATTTTATGTAACCTGTTTGCTCGCCTGTCAGCTAATACCCTTTGACATTTAATGAGAAGCCAGTCTGTCCTCGAAGCTGCATAATAATATGATTCTGGAGCCACTTATCTTCTTCTTAGTATAAACAATATCTGTGTACAAGGTCTCTGAGAACTGCGCACAATTAATTAACTTTCTTTTCCCAGAATTTGCTGATGACCAATAGCTTTGCAGTATACTATTCACGCCCCTTTGATGATTCTTCTGTTTGTTATATATTATGCATTTTTGATTATTAAAAGAGGAGAAGATCCTGACTAAGAGATTGACGTGTATGTCCTGGTCTGTATGTTCAATCATGAAAGGGTTAATTAGGACTCACCTTACAAAAGTCAAGAGGGCTGTTGGGGCCCTGCATAAAAATCCCTAACACCGGCCTATGGGGGAGTATATACGACGTAATAACGTTGGGTGTATATGCGTGTGAATGAAGCCTACGTAACATGCTGCTTACAGCCAGGTCCTACCAGGAGGCGGAACCTGGTGTGAAGAGGAGCCCGGCAGCCTCAGGGGCACACGCCTGACCGGGGGGGATGTCTGATCCATGGGGGACACACTTACACACCACAGTCATGTTTGACTGTGGTGTGTAAGGGGTTAAACAACCGGGATCAGAGTTTTCCCAATCCCTTGACCTTGTACTTTGATCAACCATCCATCCGTCTGGTACTTGACCTTGTACTTTGATCAACCATCCATCCGTCTGGTACTTGACCGTGTACCTAGACTAACCACCCAACCGTCCGGTACTTGACCTTGTACTTTGATAAACCTTCCATCCGTCTGGTACTTGACCTTGTACTTTGATCAACCATCCATCCGTCTGGTACTTGACCGTGTACCTAGACTAACCACCCAACCGTCTGGTACTTGACCGTGTACCTAGACTAACCACCCATCCGTCTGGTACTTGACCGTGTACCTAGACTAACCACCCAACCGTCTAGTACTTGACCGTGTACCTAGACTAACCACCCAACCGTCTGGTACTTGACCGTGTACCTAGACTAACCACCCATCCGTCTGGTACTTGACCGTGTACCTAGACTAACCACCCAACCGCCAGGCTCCTCCTCCAGACCCCTCTGTCCTCCTCCTCCAGACCCCTCTGTCCTCCTCCAGACTCCACTGTCCTCCTCCTCCAGACCCCTCTGTCCTCCTCCTCCAGACCCCTCTCTGTCCTCCTCCTCCAGACCCCTCTCTGTCCTCCTCCTCCTCCAGACTCCACTGTCCTCCTTCTCCACACTCCACTGTCCTCCTCCAGACTCCACTGTCCTCCTTCTCCACACTCCACTGTCCTCCTCCAGGCTCCTCTGTCCTCCTCCTCCAGGCCCCTCTGTCCTCCTCCTCCAGACTCCACTGTCCTCCTCCTCCTCCAGGCTCCTCTGTCCTCCTCCTCCTCTAGGCTCCTCTGTCCTCCTCCTCTTCCTCCAGGCTCCTCTGTCCTCCTCCTCCAGGCCCCTCTGTCCTCCTCCTCCAGACTCCACTGTCCTCCTCCTCCTCCTCCAGGCTCCTCTGTCCTCCTCCTCCTCCAGGCTCCTCTGTCCTCCTCCTCCTCCTCCAGGCTCCTCTGTCCTCCTCCTCCTCCTCCAGGCTCCTCTGTCCTCCTCCTCCTCCTCCAGGCTTCTCTGTCCTCCTCCTCCTCCAGGCTCCTCTGACCTCCCTGCATGTGGTGTCCCCTGAAGGCCTGTAAATGTTCTTTGTCTTGCATGTTGCAGGGGCCCCGATTCTGTTTGTCATCCCGTGGGTGGTCATGCGACAGCTATACGAGAACACACAGTAAGTAGCACTTATCCCCCTCCATGCCCTGTACACAGAGACCATCAGACGAGCATCTGGTGGCACAAGCTTCTGCCCTGATCCTATCCCTTGTGTTGTAGCTGCTGGGAAAGAAATGACAACCGCTCTTACTGGTGGATCATCCGCTCTCCCATCCTGCTGGCCGTGCTGGTGAGTCCTGGGACTTCTAAACATATTATTGGGGCTCATTTACTAAGGGTCCGAACACCGAACGGATTTGGAAAAACCGCGGAATTTAAAAAAACGATTTGTGACGTAAGATCAGCACTCACATGCACCGGGTAGAAGAAGGTGAACTCCGGCGGACCTCAGTGCAGCAGTGACACCTGGTGGATATCGGGCGCACGATCTTAGTGAATCCCAGCAGCCCGAATCAGTGTCGGACAATGCGCCGCGGGATCACGACTGGGTAAGTAAATGTGCCCCAATATATCTGTGTGGAGATATATGTATACACACACACACATAATGAGGGGTGGGGGTGAGATATATATATGTATGTTTAAAACTGAGGAGTTTATACATTAATAATGTGAAGTCATATATATATATTATTTACACTCCCCCAGTAATAAATATATGTATATATAGCTTGTATTATAAAAAAGTTATATAATTTTCCAATATACTTTCTGTATCAATTCCTCACAGATTTCTACATCTCTGCTTGCTGTCATTTTATAGAAAGCTTATATGTTTTCTACCAGTGGATAGAAATCTGACCATGGTCACACAGGTGCATGGCTCGTTAGGATCACAGAGAGTAATCAGAGCCGTGTGATATAACGAGCCGTGCACCTGTGTGACCATGGTCAGATTTCAGTCCACTGGTAGTAAACATAGCAGCTTCCTATAGAATGACAGCAAGCAGAGATCTAGAAAACTGTGAGGAATTGATACAGAAAGTATATCGGAAAATTGTATAACTTTTTATGATACAAACAATAACATTAATTTGCCGGAATGGGAACACCCCTTAAAGCTTTCTTGTCAATCCTGGTGCTAATGACAACCCAACATTTTTAAAATCCAATTGTCACAGAGACCAAAACAATTTGGCTGGAGTTACAATTATAAAATATACGGTTCCGACTTACATACAAATTCAACTGAAGAACAAACCTCCAGTATTTTGTTTAATTTATTTTAACAAAACAAGTTACATACAGTAATTTGTGTTGCAACCTAACGGGGACTGCCTGTATACACTCACAGGCCACTTTATTAGGTACACCATGCTAGTAACGGGTTGGACCCCCTTTTGCCTTCAGAACTTCCTCAGAGATTTTGGTCCATATTGACATGATGGCATCACACAGTTGCTGCAGATTTGTCGGCTGCACATCCATGATGCGAATCTCCCGTTCCACCACATCCCAAAGATGCTCTATTGGATTGAGATCTGGTGACTGTGGAGGCCATTTGAGTCCAGTGACCTCATTGTCATGTTCAAGAAGCCAGTCTGAGATGATTCCAGCTTTATGACATGGCGCATTATCCTGCTGAAAGTAGCCATCAGATGTTACAGGGTACATTGTGCTCATAAAGGGATGGACATGGTCAGCAGCAATACTCAGGTAGGCTGTGGCGTTGTACCAAGGGGCCCAAAGAGTGCCAAGAAAATATTCCCCACACCATGACACCACCACCACCAGCCTGACCCGCTGATACAAGGCAGGATGGATCCATGACACCACCACCACCAGCCTGACCCGCTGATACAAGGCAGGATGGATCCATGCTTTCATGTTGTTGACGCCAAATTCTGACCCTACCATCCGAATGTTTCTAGGTGTAATATTCTGTATATAATGTAGTGTTTGATAAATATGATATGAATGTCAATTTTTTATTTACTAGGGAGAAGTTGGAGCTGCAGTTGGTTCTGCTGCTGGAGATGTAATCAAACTCGTTGGGGAAATTATTGTAAGTTCTCTATTTATAATTTAGTTATTTTCGTTGGGGAAATTATTGTAAGTTCTCTATTTATAATTTAGTTATTTCCAGAATATGAGAAAAAAATTTGTTTGGTGAGGTGTTTTTCATCCTTTTTAATGCCGTAAAATGGTATTTAAATACTTTTTTTTTTCTTCTCTGTCTATGTAAGTTTTATGGAATGGATACATAATTTATAGACATAATAGAGACTTTAGGCTCCTCTTAAGGTCAAAAGTCTTAGGGTGGAGCTCAATATTTAATTTCTATTCTTTTACATCTAGGACTATTCAGTGGTGAACCAAGCCTTTCTGCTGCCAAGGGGAACTATAGAGAGACACCCTTCCCCCCATATATGTATCATGGTCCAGATGTGTCAGGACCAGATCCATCATATTGGTTTGGTATGAAAGTAAAGTAACCCAAAATGCATACAGGGTGCCGCCATGTAGTACAAAATGCATATAGGGTGCCGCCATGTAGTATAAAATAGATACAGCGTACCGCCATGTAGTATAAAATAGATACAGAGTTCCCGTCATGTAGTATAAAAAAGATACAGCGTGCCACCATGTAGTTTAAAATGCATACAGCATACCGGCAAGTAGTATGAAATAGATACAGCGTTCCCGTCATGTAGTATAAAAAAGATACAGCGTGCCACCATGTAGTATTAATTGCATATAGCGTGCCGCCATGTAGTATAAAATGCATACAGTGTGCTGCCGTGTAGTATAAAATACATACAGCGCACCGCCATGTAGTAAAAAATGCATATAGCGTTCCGCCATGTAGTATAAAATGCATACAGCGTACTGCCATGTAGTATAAGATAGATACAGCGTAGCACCATGTAGTTCAACCACACATACATCCCCCAAACATACAGCATATACATACACACCGCAAACACTCATACAGCATACACAAAAAAGAGAAAAAATAATAAAGTTACTTGATCTTTTGGTGTCAGCGCTGGTGGGTCGAAGGGCGGCAGGCCGGGTGGCAGAATCGGAGGGCCAGGTGGCTGAGCAGGCTGAGTCGGCGGCTGGCCGGCCGGGTTTCTGAGTAGGCGGCCGGCTGGATTGCAGCGCCGGCGGGTGGCCCTGTAGCAGCCGCTGCTGCACGATGCGGCCCCCTAGTCCAGCAGGAGGCGCGCCGCCTGAGGCAAAGTTCTCAACTCACCTCATGGCAGCTGCACCCCTGGGACTATCAGATTATACAGGGGAAACAGATCCTTGAAAACAATGCACTGCTGCTGCATATAAATACAAATAAACTCACTCAAGTAGATTTATGAAAATGGAGAACACATGTAATAAGATTACAAGTCATAGTGTCTGGATCTATGAGCAAATGCCCCTGGTTTATCATTAAGGATTTTGATGGTAGTTGTCCGAGAATTATGAAAAAACAAAAGGTGGCCTGAAGGGGGCTGCTAAAAAAAATAAAGATGGACTTAGCTTCTGACATCCTCCTCGTGTCCCTTTCTGCTGTCGCTCCGGTCTGTTGTAAACAAACATGGCCACTAGAGCAGTGCTGGATTCAGCTTCCGGCTGGACCCAACAACCGTCTGGCCAGCATAGACAGTGCTGTGAATATTGAGGGGTGGCCATAGCCGGCCGTAAGCTGAATACTGCTATTCCACATGTGGTGGAACTGGCAAAAAAATATATCAGATATTCTGATGGGCTTTATACAGCTGATAACCACCACGTATTGAAAGGGCTTGGTCCATGAACCCTCTCCATACTCCTCTTCACAGCTGGTCCATGTGTATTTATGTTGGGTGGTCCTTAAGGGGTTAATGGTATCACTGAGTAGAGGGAGATGACTACAAAAGCACACTGCACTTTTTAGTTTTATAATCGGGAAACTCATGCTTAAAAATACTTAAGAGGTATTCGTCCCACAAAGACAAGTTTCTTATATGTACTCAGGATATCAAAATAACATATTCTCTAATTCACCGTTATCAACAAAAATGCAGCATTTTGCAGATATAAGTCCATCCTGTCTCTATCAGTCCTAGTGTACACAATTTCAGTTTCCCCTAGACACCACTCTACAACTTCTGACTTAGGGTACATTCACACAGCGGTATGCCCGCCGTGCGGACATACCGCCGTGTGCTGGAGAGGAGGAGGAGGCAGCCCCTCCTCCCTCCATAGAGAATAGCGGCGCACGGCCGCACACACGCCAAAAGATAGAGCATGCATCTGCGCCGCGCCACTATTGCCGTCTATGGGGACGTACATGCGGCCGCAAATTTGCGGCCGCATGTACGTCCCCGCAGACGGCCATGTGAATGTGCCCTTAGGGTCATACCACCATCTTGTGGCTGTAGCCCCACCCCCTGCATGGAGCTCAGAGACTCACATCCTGCCAGGAGATCGTGAGCAAAGAGAGAGGCTGCAAACTACAAGTGATTCGGGGGAAGGGGGAGGCAGGCACATATCTGTGAGATGTAGCAGAGCTAAAAGTCTAACAGTGTAAAAGTCTTGTCAGCCTCTGTGTAATCTCGTGCATCTCTATCTTATCTCTCTTTCTATGTGTCAGTGTGTTAGTACAATGTCAGAAGCCAGATAAAAATGTATATACATCTGTACCCTGATAATCTAACTATATTGTCACCCCCACAGAACTAGATGGATAATACAGTAATGTGTCTGCTTAGAGAGGCCCCGCCCACACGCTGGAATCTTACACTGAGCAGCCGAGAGAGTGATAGGAGCTAAAACAGCAAGAAAACTGAGTAACATTGTAAAGTAAGGGGTTAAAATGATCTTTGTTGTGTTAAAATCAATAGGGGATTAAGAAGTGAGAATTTTCTTTCATGGGAAAACCCCTTTAAAAGACATCTACCACCAGGATGTGGGATTGTAAACCAAGCACACTGACTTACTGGTGTGTGCCCCCTCTGGCAGGATCTGCCGTTGTTTTAACTTTTTATGCCCTGCTTTAAAAAAATAAAAGGCTTTTAAAAATATGCAAATGTACCTGAAGTACTCCAGGCTCATCTGCATAATTTTTAAAGCCTTATTTTCTTAAAAACAAGGGCGTAAGAAGCTACACCAGTATGTCAGTGTGCTAGTTTACAATACTTTATCCTGGTAGTAGATGTCCTTTAAAGGAAACCTGACATTCAAATTAACCTATCCAAAATAAATACTTCATCAAAAACTATGATTAAAAGCATTGCCCTTATCCCTAAAAGGTTCTTTTGTAAATTTATATTCAATTCAGTTGAGGTGAGTCCAATCATGGTAAGTGAGTCCTGCATATTCATTGTTCTCTACACTGACAGTCTCCCTGTTCCTGATTTGAAACCAAAGATGTACAAAAGAAGAAATGGAGCTCTTTTGGAGCGCTCCTTGTGTTGTTTAAAATCTTTTCTGGAGTATGAAGACCAATATCCCGTCTCTTGATTAATTTTTTTTTTCCTTTTATTGATAAAATCAAGTACAATTGTTAAAGACAATAACCAATCTCTAAGCGTTTCAGGGCTACCATTGCCTCTTTATCAAGCTGTTATCAGAAAAAGAAGGGAAACTTGTACATAAAATGTACAGTCTGTGTGCATGGGACTCTAATATAAGAGAAACAAAGTGCGCCGAGAGGTAGATGGCATCAATCACACATTGGGGCTCGTTTACTAAGGGTCCGAACGCCGTACTTTTGTCAGGTTTCCCGAATATTTCCGATTTGCGCCAAATTGCCCCGGGACTTTGGAGCACGCGATAGGAATGTATCGCATCAGCGCACAACAGAAATCGGGGGGCATGGCAGTCGGGCAATCCGACGGATTCGGAGAAAAAACGCAGAATTTAAAAAAGAATTTGTGTCGCAAGCTCAGCACTTGCATGCACCAATGAGAAGAAGGTGAACTCCGGCGGACCTCGGCGCAGCAGCGACACCTGCTGGATATCGGGCGCACGGACTTTAGTGAATCCCGGCAGAACAGAATCAGCGTCGGACAACACGCCGCGGGATCGCGAATGGACCGGGTAAGTAAATCTGCCCCATTGTTTTGTAAACAGTTCAATCATAACAACACATTGGCTGCCGTCTGATGTAATATATACAAACATCTCACAAATTGTAAAAAAAAGGTTGCAAAAGAAATAGATCGCTAGAATTCCATATGTTAATTTATAAAGTAGGGGTTATGTCGCCATCTTGTGTCTTCTTCCTAGTATAAATCTATGGGTATTCTGCTGCCGTCTTGGGTTTCATTGAAAGTGCTACAATATTATTGTGATTACTTCCTAGTATACATCTTTGGGTGTTCTGCTACCCTCTAGTGTTTCATTGAAGGTACTACAATGATCGTTGTGATTACTTCATACTATAAATCTTTTTGTGTTCTGCTGCCCTCTTGTGTTACATTGAAAGTACTACAATGTTCATTGTGAATACTTTCTAGTATAAATCTTTGGGTGTTCTTCTGCCCTCTTGTGTTTCATTAAAGTAATTACAATGTTCAATGTGATTACTTCCTAGTATAAATCTTTGGGTGTTCTGCTGCCCTCTTGTGTTTCATTGGAGGTACTACAATGTTCATTGTAATTACTTTCTAGTATAAATATTTGGGTGTTCTGCTGCCCTCCTGTGTTTCAAGACCTTCAATGAAACAAAAGAGGGCAGCAGAACAAACAAAGATTTATACTAGGAAGTAATCACAACGAACATTGTAGTACTTTTAATGAAACACAGGAGGGCAGTAGAACACCCAAAGATGTATACTAGAAAGAAGACACAAGATGGCGACATATCCCATGCTTTATAAATTAACATTCGGATTTCTAGCGATCTTATTCTTTTTTAATCTTGTTTCCAATTAGTATTTAAAAGGGTACATGCAAAATAACACACTACTATCAGTAGGACAACAGGATTTGTGAGATGTTTCTATATATTACAGTAGACGGCAGCCAATGTGTTGTTATGAATGAACTCTGGCCACAAAACAATGTGCAAGCGACCATTGCGATTGTGTTTAACAATTGTACTTGATTTTCTCAATAAAAGGAAAAAAACTTTTTTTTATCCAGAAACGGGATATTGCTGTTCATACTCCAGACAGGATTTTAAACAACACAAGGACCGCTCCTACAGATCTCCACCTTTTCTTCTATACAACTTTGGTTTCAACGGACCTGACTAAAAATCCGAGAGAAGCTGACCTGTGATACAGACAACTTTATATCACCTACATTTGGATTAGTAGTTATGCACTAAGCAGAACTGCATCAGATGAGCAGCATCATTTAAAACACATGTTCACTTTTATGGACTGTGTTGCCCTATGAGCGCTTTTCCCCCTTTGTTCTAGATATTCCCTGCTCCTGATTGACAGGTCTCACTGCCACCACCATGCTGCCTGTATGGAACTAATATTTATGGACAATCTACCAATATTCAATTACAGACATATAGAGCTTCCTTTACTTTCCCCTGAAATAGCTGTATTAAATGCTACACGGAGCCTTGCTGGAAAGTTGAGAAAGAGAGACAGACAGAGGCTGTGTGTGATCCAGCTCTGCTACATCCCTCAGGAAGAAAGGGGAGAGTGACTGGCTTTGTGAAGAGAAATCAACCTCACACTGCCCTCTCATGTCTCTCTCATTCATGAGGGGAGCAGCGTTAGCTGTGTCATGGAGGAGGAGCTTGATGGTTTACTACAGCTCTCTGCCTCCATGACATTAAAGAGAATCCATCAGGCAAATTAACACCTGAAACTAAATATATTTTCATAAACTGCCATTGGAAAGCATTGCCCCTATCTGGTCATTGTTCCGCTACATGCCTGTAAGCTTAAGGAATCAGTTACTAAAGCTGTATGCAAATGACCTGAGAGATGTCCAATGAGTCATTATCATATTAAGCTGTCCAGCTTATTCATGAGTGGGAGGCACAGCCACACCCCCAGTGCTTGACTGACAGACTGTATAATGGTGTGATGTATAATGGTGTAATGGCTGCTTCATGTGCTTCCTGGAGCTGGCGCCCCCTGCAGCCTGTGTGTATGAGATACTCCTATACACATGACTGACAGCCTGTATAATGGTGTGAGTTATGATGGTGTGTTGGCTCCTCTATGTGCTTCCTGGTGCTTGTGGCCCCCTGCAGCCTGTGTGTATGAGATACTCCTATACACATGACTGACAGCGTGAGATGATGTGACACTTCTGGTGCTGATTACTCTATGTGCTTCCTGGTGCTGGCGCCCCGCGCAGCCTGTGTGTATGAGATACTCCTATACACATCACTGACAGCGTGAGATGATGTGACACTTCTGGTGCTGATTACTCTATGTGCTTCCTGGTGCTGGCGCCCCGCTCAGCCTGTGTGTATGAGATACTCCTATACACATGACTGACAGCGTGAGATGATGTGACACTTCTGGTGCTGATTACTCTATGTGCTTCCTGGTGCTGGCGCCCCGCTCAGCCTGTGTGTGTATGAGATACTCCTATACACATGACTGACAGGTGTCCTTTAACAGAGAACATAAATAAAATAATTTTTTAGATGAATGTCGTCTCTAATCCCATGGACAGTGGAACATGTATAAAGACATCTAAAATGTTCTGTCTGGTTTGGGGGGAATTGCTAGTGACAGGTTATCTTCAATACTTGTGTGGCTCTATAATAAACAATATCAAGAAAAATATTAAGAGGGGTTGTCCAGAGGCTGCACAGTTCTGCAAAGAATTTTTTATTTTTTGTAAGTTTTCCATTATACTTTTTGTATCAATTCCTTCTTGGCTTACTAGATCTCCGCTTGCTGTCATTTATAAGAAGCTTTGTTATTCACTAAAATCTGTCAAGTGATGGCAACACAATGACCATAGATAAATTTGTATTTCCTGGGAGCAAACAATAAAGCTTCTTCTAAATGACAGCAAGCAGAGATCTAGAAAACCAAGGGCCATATCTGCAGTCACCTAACCATGATCCCCATCCCAGTTATCTGCTTTGTAACTGTATGTCCCAAAGTTTCTTGGTCATTACTACACAGTCTCCTCATTTAGCTTCAATTCCACAGATGTCATCAGTTTGTATTAATATAATGAAAGTGAAGGGTTTTTGCATCATTTATGTGGCAACACTAGTATTCATTTAGATTTTAATGACTATATTTACTCTGTTTTTCAGCATGGTATTGGAGCAGCTGAACCAGCTTTGGACTTGTTGTGTATTGTGGTAAGAAACATTCCTTAATGTATTGAAATAGTCCCTGATGCGGCAGAACCTCACACATCTTAGGTTTAAGGCTACATGCACATGACCATGTGCAGAAATGGGTTGCAAACAATGGAAAGTTTGTGGTCCTTTTCAGCCAGGTGCGGATGAGGGGTGAGCTCTTCTCAACCAATCCATCTCCATAGATGACAGCAGTGCCGCATCATGGACGGGAGCAGGACTTTATAATTATAAACCTCTATAGGGGCCAAGAGAAAGCTAGAAAGCTCATGTTTCCCCATATAATATGTTATTATTATGGTGAAAAAAAACTCTTTTTAACAGTAGTTGAACAAAATATTAAAATATCTATCAATTGGAAATTTTCATAAAAAAAGTTTACCCAACAATACATGAAATTCTTTGCAGTGATATTATTTGTTCCTTTATTTTTTTCCGACTATAATTACTAAACTCTGATGGGGGTTTAGTCTTATTGTCTGATTTGAAACTGAGAGGGCATTTTGACATTAAGATGATGGAAATTGGCATCTACATCTTGGGGATTATCCCTGCCCCTGGGTCAACACTGCAGCATCACAGGCTGCACTGGATAGATTCTGGATAGTGGATGGATTAGAAGTATTAAAAACTGTATTTTAATTTATTCAAAGACATATAAGACTATTTTTAACACATTGAAAACTTCTAACAAATTAGGAGTTGGTTTTATTGCAGCAAACACCCACCGGTAACACCGGTGATCAGTGTTAACACTTTGATTGCTGACGGCAAAGTTGTTGGTGGCGGTAAAAAGCTCCCTGCAAGAACCTGTCACCATGACAGCCTCGGGTCTTTGTAAGATCATCAATTTGTAGGATCAATCATACGACTTAGGCTAAAAGTACTTAAATAGTAAAAAATAATTCAATTTAAAAAAAAATGTAATAATAAAATTAAAAACAAATTTCAAATCGCTGCATTTCAATAGAACTGATATAAAACTAAACAGTAAAATCGTAAACATGTTAGGCATCGCCATGTCCCAAAATGTCCAGTATATATATATACTCACCGGCCACTTAATTAGGTACACCTGTCCAACTGCTCGTTAACACTTAATTTCTAATCAGCCAATCACATGGCGGCAACTCAGTGCATTTAGTCATGTAGACATGGTCAAGACAATCTCCTACAGTTCAAACCGAGCATCAGTATGGGGAAGAAAGGTGATTTGAGGCCTTTGAACGTGGCATGGTTGTTGATGCCAGAAGGGCTGGTCTGAGTATTTCAGAAACTGCTGATCTACTGGGATTTTCATGCACAACCATCTCTAGGGTTTACAGAGAATGGTCCGAAAAAGAAAAAACATCCAGTGAGCGGCAGTTCTGTGGGCGGAAATGCCTTGTTGATGCCAGAGGTCAGAGGAGAATGGGCAGACTGGTTCGAGCTGATAGAAAGGCAACAGTGACTCAAATCGCCACCCGTTACAACCAAGGTAGGCAGAAGAGCATCTCTGAACGCACAGTACGTCGAACTTTGAGGCAGATGGGCTACAGCAGCAGAAGACCACACCGGGCCACTCCTTTCAACTAAGAACAAGAAACTGAGGCTACAATTTGCACAAGCTCATTGAAATTGGACAGTAGAAGATTGGAAAAACGTTGCCTGGTCTGATGAGTCTCGATTTCTGCTGCGACATTCGGGTGGTAGGGTCAGAATTTGGCGTCAACAACATGAAAGCATGGATCCATCCTGCCTTGTATCAACGGTTCAGGCGGGTGGTGGTGGTGTCATGGTGTGGGGAATATTTTCTTGGCACTCTTTGGGCCCCTTGGTACCAATTGAGCATCGTTGCAACGCCACAGCCTACCTGAGTATTGTTGCTGACCATGTCCATCCCTTTATGACCACAATGTACCCAACATCTGATGGCTACTTTCAGCAGGATAATGCGCCATGTCATAAAGCTGGAATCATCTCAGACTGGTTTCTTGAACATGACAATGATTCACGGTACTCAAATGGCCTCCACAGTCACCAGATCTCAATCCAATAGAGCATCTTTGGGATGTGGTGGAACGGGAGATTCGCATCATGGATGTGCAGCCGACAAATCTGCGGCAACTGTGTGATGCCATCATGTCAATATGGACCAAAATCTCTGAGGAATGCTTCCAGCACCTTGTTGAATCTATGCCACGAAGAATTGAGGCAGTTCTGAAGGCAAAAGGGGGTCCAACCCGTTACTAGCATGGTGTACCTAATAAAGTGGGCGGTGAGTGTATATACACACATACAATTTTGTTTAAATTATAGTTTACCATCATCTGCATAAATAACGCACCAGAACAAAATTCTAGCTATAAAATAAGCCCCAAAAGCGAGCTTTATATGTAAGGAAATAACCATACGGATCTAGAACCGAGCTTAGTAGAGAAACATAGCACCTAGTACCGTACAGCAAAATAATCCAGCTCTTTTGTACAGTTCTGGTGCTAGATATGTCTAAACAGTACAAAAATAACAAAATTATATAATATACACTACCTTGTTAAAATGAATTTACATACACATAACTTTGTATATACAGTGTATATATAAATATATAAAATATATATATATAGTGCAACAAGCCCCCGTAATTATTTTACTACTGCCCCTTTCATAAATGATAAAACCACTTAGCTCTTCTCTGCTCCTTGCGTCCTACTCATCCTGCTTTAGGCTCCTGCAGTGGGGCAAGCAGTGTAATAATGTCATCAAGCTGCCTGTGTAACAGTGATGGTGCCGCACAGAGGCTGACAGAAGAAGTGCTGCTCTCTCATAATGTACAGTATCTGCATATTAAAGCGACAGATACTGTTAATTTAAGTATTATTTTGGCAGTGTCCCATTACTGGCTCCAAATAGATCTGCTTAGTCTAAAGGCGTTCTCCGAGGGTTTTCAAAAAACGTGGCCAGGAGGGAACTGCTTAAAAAATTAAACCTGTATTTACCTCCATGGTCCCTCCTGGTGTCCAGCTCTGCCGTCTCTCCGGTCTATGCCCCTGGGGGACGGAAGCTGCGCTGAGTTCAGCTTCTGGCCCACCAAGGTGCCTGGCCAGGGGCACAGACAAAAAAAGACAGCGGGGCGGCACAGCAGGAGGGACTGTGGAGGTAAGAACAGGTTTCTTTTTTTAAGCAGCCACATAGAAGTTTTTGAAAACTCTCGGACAATCCCTTTAAAGATGTTTAGAACAACCTCCCTGCTAATGTATGATATGCAAAGGCATTAAGAAAAATTACATGCTGATTTCAAAGCTGGTCACACAAATATAGATGATATTATTTAAAAGAATTTATACATTTTTCTATAACTTCCTAAAAATTTCGAAATCCTATTGAAGCAAAGTGCTTGTTGCATGTTCCCTGATTTTTCTTTATGTTCCAGTCTAGTAAACTTTTGACCTCTGAATGTATGGAAGCGATCACCAGTGTAAGCATAATATATAAAACTTATATAAATATATCACAAAAGTTCTCAGTTGCAAATATTAGTGCAATAAATCGGCTATACTTGAATACTGTATGACCTCATAGACACAAAATGGCATGTTAAGTTCATTGATAAATGTATAGATAATTGTGATGAACCCCCACTCTTGAGTTCAATCACAGGGTTCACCTGTACTAGGATTCTCACCATTAGTCCATAAAGCTTGTCCATCTATGCAAGATGGAGTTTTTATACAAGATTCTACTCCCCCTGCACCCAATTCTGTCAAGGAAACACATTAGAATCACGGACACTACACACAGTAGCGTAACACCAGCCGTAGCAACATGTAGAACAAATTAAGTCACCCGCAGAAGGCCAACACTGTCTGTCTTGTAAATATAATGTATAAATGACTATAATATGGAAAATAAAAGTAAACAAAAAATTTGGTTTATATTCACCATGTGTTTTATTTTAGCATCAAACCCCCACAATCGCTCAAGGCATAATAGACCTTTCCTCTGAGGTAACAATCGTGGACACATTTACTTGTAATTTTTGGCATTTTTATGCACATGTTTCATTTGTTGCATTTACATCTATATACATAGATTTAATAGGGATGCTATTATTGTTAAGGAGGTCGCACTGGTTTCGGACGCCATCTTGACTACTGTCCGCCATCTTAGATACAGCGGCCATGTTCCCTGACCATTTTCAAGTTAATGTCATGATTCAAACTTCATTTTATGTAACCTGTTTGCTCGCCTGTCAGCTAATACCCTTTGACATTTAATGAGAAGCCAGTCTGTCCTCGATGCTGCATGATATTAGGATTCTGGAGCCACTTATCACCTTCTTCTCAGCAAACTAGTATAAACAATATCTGTGTACAAGGTCTCTGAGAACTGAGCACAATTAATTAACTTTTTTCCCAGAATGTGCTGATGACCAATAGGTTTGGAGTATACTATTCACGCCTCTTTGATGATTCTTCTGTTATATATAATGCATTTTGATTATTAAAGGAGTAGAAGATCTTGACTAAGAGATTGACATGTCTTGGTCTTTATGTTCAATCATGAAAGGGTTAATTAGGACTCACCTTACAAAAGTCAAGAGGGCTGTTGGGGCCCCTAACATTATCCTTATTGACTATTTAAATATGATCCCCGAAATGTAAAGCGACTTATTGTTATGCCCTATCCACAAGACAGGAAATGATAATGTTATCATTGGGGTCCATCATCTGGGTACCCCACAAATCACAAGATTGGGGTTCCCAGTCTCTAACTAACAGGTTAAACATTTGTCTTGCTTCTTCAGTCAATACTATGTAATTGAAAACACAATTTCCTTCAATCTCATTGACAGTGAATAGGAGAGAATGGGAAACCAAAACACTGTGCATTTTTATTATTGATACTCCCATAGTTTTGAATGGAGCAACAAGATGCATGCTCAACCTGTGCCTCATCCATTCCAGTCACAGGGATAACAAACTTGGTATAACCCCTTTAAGAAATTATGTCACATAGGAATGGGTTGTGAGAAATCAATTTCGGGGAGCAGAATCAGGTAACCATTTCTAAGTGACACTTTTGGGATATTTACCCATTTATATTTTGGAGGTAAATGGTTGATATGGTAAAACATAAAAAACAAGTACCGTATTTTTTGGACTATAAGGCGCACTAAAAATCCTTTGATTTTCTCAGAAATCAAAGGTGCGCCTTATTGTCCAGTGCGCCTTATATATGAACCATACTTACAGGCAATGGCTACCTTGAACTGTGCACAGGTCTGCCACCTGCTGGTCATTCACCTTATACTCCGGTGCGCCTTATATATTAACCTAGACGTTTTAGCAGGCATTTATTCATGGTGCGCCTTATACTCTGGTGCGCCTTAAAGTCCGAAAAATACTGTAAATGAAAATTAATAGTGCATCTTTTTTAAATTGACTTCAAAACAAGAATCTTCGCAGTGCCAGGCAACTCAAGAGTTGCAATTCTCAACACTATTTTAAAATCACACATTCTTGGCTGCTGGGCTCTGAAGGAATAGGCCATACTATCTTTGAAGCTTCTGCTGTCCCCAAGTTTCTTCCTCTACAAGGGGACCCTGGAGAGAAGCTACAATGAAAGTCCAAATTTGCTCTTCTTCTTTCAACTGTGTGGGTGTCCTTGGAAGGCCGATACAATTGAAAGTTGTGGCAGTTCAGGTTAAGTTGGTGTGATGGTATTTTGCGCTGAGTCTCTAAAAGGATCCCTCCAAAATCAGCAAAATTTCTCTTTAATTTATAAGCCTCCTGACATCATAAAAAAGGGAAGCATGTTAAAATAAAGTATGCCAAGTTAAAGCAGACATAAAGCAAATAGTCATAACATCCAAATTACTTAATTATCTGCCTAAAATGTATACAATTTAGAATGTATCACAAATGTATCACAAAAAACATTCTCAAAATCAGTTTCATATGTTAAAGCTTTCAAATATTATTATTAGAATATTTTTCGGACTATAAGGCGCACCGGATTATAAGGCGCACCATCAATAAATTCCTGCTAAAACATTTAGGTTCATATATAAAGCGCACTGCATTATAAGGCGCACCTGATTATAAGGTGGCAGACTTGTGCACAGTTCAAGGCAGCTGTTGTCTGTAAGTACAGTTCATATAGAAGGCGCGCTGGACTGTAATATAGTACCTCATAAAGTGACACATGTCAGATTTGGAAAAGAAGGTAGTGTCAGACAGGTGCAAAATGGCCAAGTCGTTAAGGGGTTAATGGGGTTGTCCAATTCCTTCTTCAAAAGTTTCTCATGTGCTGAAAATAGTGTAAAAAAAAATAACCCCTTCATAAGGTATATAAGCTAAATAAGTCAAGCATGATGAATCTAAAGGCATTATTTCACTACAGCTGTTTCTTTTATTAAATGTTTGATTTTAGATGAAGAAGCCAATTATGAATGTACCACGTGTTGTAGGAGCTTTGGTAAGTTTCTCCAATATTTCTTTTTCTTTATTGTGATACAATATTATCAATATGCTCCAAAATGTAAATCTATAAATACATTAGGATAATTGGTGAAAACATTTTCTTTTGAACTGTATTTACAGCCTTTACAGTGCTGTCCAAATAACAAGTCCCCTGTATTCGTTGGGTCAGAGATACCAAAAATATATATATATTCATTTTATTATGTTATAATAGATTTTAAAAAATTAAACCTTTTGTACAAAGAAAATATACAACCCTTTTACTGATTTTTATACCTCTGCCTGTACTGCCGGCATTCAAAAATTTAAAGGGCCAGCGCACTGCTGATTGGCGCTGGTACTTCCGGGTTTCCTTTTACGGACGGCTTTTCCCAGAATTCCCTGATGGATTGTTGTGCTCATTAGCCCTAGAGAAAGGTTCCCTGTGAGTTCCTGTGTCGTTCCTTGTTCCCGTTCCCTGCCTCTGTGTTGACCTCTTGTTGTGACCTCGAACCTGACCTCTGCATCTCTTGTGCCTGCCCTGACTTTGTGCCTGTTCCTGACGTTGAGCCTGGATCACGTTTCTGTACTGCCACCTTGGCTGCAACCGCAGGCTAGTCACACCTGTGGAAGGAACTGGTGGCACCCCGTCGCTGCAAGACCATCCCACTTTGTGGCTGGCTCTGGTGAAGACCAGGTGCCACTCAGACTCCGGTCCCAGGTGTCGGCTAGTACCATGCCCGCGGTGGTCCAGGGGGTCCACTGACCCCTGACCCCAAACCCTGACAGCCGCGATTCACTAAGATCGTGCGCCCGATATCCTGCATGTGTTGCTTCCCCGCTCAGGTCTGACAGATTTCACCTTTTCTTCCTGTAAGTGCTTGATCTTGCAACACAATTTGAAAGTTAAATCCTGCGCTCAGTCTGAATCTGTCGGATCGTCCGATGGCCCGACACCTGATTTCTTTTGCGTGAAAGCCAGCGCAGCTGCGCCACAATCTGATCACGTGTGACACAATCCCCTGTTAAATACTTGTCCCAGCCGCGCAAGATTCCTGGTGGCCGGTCTTTTCGTAAATTACAAATAAATTGTACAGGGCCATTTGCACCAAATTAATAGCCAGTTTTTTGTACCAGACCCTGGACTTCCAAAGTGCGCTGTAGGGATGCAGCATTTGGGGATGAGGCGGTTGTATGTAGCTGTGTTACTGGGGGTGAGGCACTGTAAATAGCTGTGTTACTGGGGGCTAGGCGGCTGTATGTAGCTGTGTTACTGGGGGAGAGGCGGCTGTATGTAGCTGTGTTACTGGGGGCGGGGCGGCTGTATGTAGCTGTGTTACTGGGGATGAAGCGGCTGTATGTAACTGTGTTACTGGGGGAGAGGCGGCTGTAATGTAGCCGGTTTTACGGGGAGATGCATGCTGTTATGGTAACTGTGTTACTGGGGGAGAGGCGGCTGTATGTAGCGGTGTTACTGGGGGAGAGGCAGCTGTATGTAACTGTGTTACTGGGGGAGAGGCGGCTGTATGGTAGCTTGGGTTAACTTGGGGGAGAGGCGGCTGTATGTAGCTGTGTTACTGGGGGAGAGGCGGTTGTATATACCTGTATTACTGGGGCGAGGCGGCTGTATGTAGCTGTGTTACTGGGGTTAGTCGGCTGTATGTAGCAGTGTTACTGGGGGAGAGTCGGCTGTATGTAGCTGTGTTACTGGGGGAGAGGCGGTTGTATATAACCTGTATTACTGGGGACGAGGCGGCTGTATGTAGCTGTGTTACTGGGGATGTGGCAGCTATATGTAGCTGTGTTACTGGGGGACGAGGCGGCTGTATTTAGATGTGTTTCTGCTGGGATAGTGAGCAGGAGGACGTGTGTGTACGCTACACTCAGTAAGGTCTTCCACCAGATTTTGCGCCCAGGGGCCTGACCAACCTTAATCCGGCCCTGCATATAGTACATGTATATACAATGCAGCATCATTTTATATCTTATATTGGGGAGATTTATATGTGTCTGTCACACCTGACACCTGCCCTTTATTGTTTAGATCAGTGCTATTACAGGGATACCAAATTTATTTAGGTTTTAATAGTTGTTAAAAAAATTTAAACCTTTTTGCATGATTTTTTTAAATGATTTTTACACATTTTGACACTAATAACTTGTTCATACTTTGGCGTATGCAGCTGTGTGAGGTGTATTTGTGGGGAGCACAATGTGGTCAGTTGTGGTGTGAGGGGGAAGCATTATTTAGGAGCACAGTATAGTTATATAGGTGACACGAACCTGTAAGTGACTGTGATGTTTATAGTTGTACGGTGTGGAGGATCACTGACCAACCTCCTAATGTGCATAGCATTGATATGTCATGTGCTGTACAATGGTAATTTGAAACGTGTTGTGATGGGTGGGGGCGGGTGCTGACTAGCTGCATCCACACTTTTGGTTTTGGTTATTCTTTTCGACTATGGAGGATAAAAAACGGAAATCAAATATTTTGCCATAATTTACAATAGACGTGCAGCATTGAAGGTTCCTTTTAGTCATACTTTTACTATTTAAATGTAAAAAGATAACAGACTGTGGCATTATTTTTTTTACCATAGTCTAAAGGTAACTTTTTATGCTTGCAAGTGTATTGTAAATAAAGGGGGGGAGGCCTTTCATAAATATTGCCCCAGGGTCCCCAGGACTCTAGTAATGCCATTGGCTGTGGCTCTGGCCTATCCCTGCTCTTCCTCTAAGCAGAGCAGGAGATTTTGCAAGGAAGAAGAAATACACTGGTACCTTGTCTTCTCATATGGGAAAGTGACGCCTTATGGGCTCCCTCAGCCACTTGACCTTGGTCGCGACCGTATCCTCTGCACCACGACATGTTACGCCACTGTGTTCTGTGTTCACTTATAAAAAGTGATTAAAAGGTTGCACAATTCCCAAAATGTTAAACATGAAAACAGAGCCCACCAGAAAATACAGTATTTATGCTTTTTTGTGTATTCTACTAGAAAGGCTGGATTTGCGACATGTCCCACTGAATGTATTTCTCCTCGCTCCCCTGAAAGTGAGAGGAAGAGTGAACTTCGGCAGCACCCAACCACTGGTTGTTCTGGGTGTTATGCAATGGTGTAACCTTCCTAATGTGGGGAATGGGGGACATCTTTTTACATTTCACCTTAGTGGGGTGTCTCAGGACCTACTTTGACCAATCTGTGGCTTTCTCAGACTTTGGGACTTCACTAGTGAGGTGTTGTGATCCAAAGAGACCATATATAAGCCATGGATTCTGCAACCCATGGGCACTTTCCACCCGCACATCAGCTGAAGAAAGTTCTGCCACAACACAGAAATAAGGAGCCTTTATGATACTTGTTTCTCCTGCTCTGGCCACTATGGGTTTGGGTTTCCCAAATTTCTGGTTCATTTCTGACAATTAATGTTTTAAATTGACTTATTTTAGAACATCAGTAGCTACACTTGCTTGCAAGGCTTGGAGTGGCGTGGAGTCAACATCTAGCATCTAATTTCTCATGGCCTTCATCCTGATTTGTGTCTTCTTTTTTTAATAGGGAAATGTTGGCTGTTTGGAAGATGATGCACAGAATCTGAATTTCGATGCTATTCCGGTAAGATTCTTCAGTCCATAAGATATATATATTTTGTGTGTATATGTATATAGCCTGCCATCCCCTGCCCCCCAGTATATAGCCAGCCCCCCAGTATATAGCCTGCCAGCCCCTGCAGTATATAGCCAGCCCCCCAGTATATAGCCGGCCAGCCCCTTGTCCCGAGTATGCCAAGCCATTAATTAAAAATAATTTACACTGTATTCAGTTTTCTGACACCCTCTGCAGGTCCTCTTCTTGCTTCGGAATCCCCCGGTGCCTCTTTGGGTCCATGGGTCCTCTTCCAGTCGTTCGGCTCCTCTTTGGGTCCCTGCACACGGCTGGCACACACAATGACGTGAGCCGCTTGCCTACGTCATTGTTTGTGAGCCACCGACATCGAAAGGGGACCCTTAGAAGACCTGTAGGACCCGAAGAGGAGCTGAAGAGGCATCGGAGCATTCGAAGCAAGAACCTGCGGGGGGCTTTGGAAAGGTGAGTACAAAGTTAGGTTTTATCAGTACAATTTTTGTGCTGAAAAACTCAGCCTATACTCGAGTATATATGATGTATATACTGTATAATATATATACAGTAGACCAAAAGTTTGGACACACCTTCTCATTCACTCTTGGCATTCTCTTGATGAGCTTTAAGAGGTAGTTAGAAGAAAAGGTTTTCACATCACAGGTGCCCTTTCAGGTTTAATAATTGGGATTTCTTGCCTTTTTAATGGGGTTGGGACCATCAGTTGTGTTGTGCAGAAGTCAGGTGGATACACAGCTGATAGTCCTACTGAATAGACAAAAGCTACTAAGTAAAGAAAAACAAGTGGCCACCATTACTTTAGGAAATGAGGGTCAGTCGATGCGAAAAAATTGGGAAAACTTTAAGTGTCCCTAAGTGCAGTTGCAAAAGACATCAAGCACTACAATGAGACTGGCTCACATGAGGACCACCCCAGGAAAGGAATACCAAGAGTCCCCTCCGCTGCAGAGGATAAGTTCATCCGAGCCACCAGCCACAGAAATCTCAGGTTAACTGCAGCTCAGATTAGAGACCAGGTCAATGCTCTTTGAATGAGCATCTGTAGTCTACTTATGCAGGACCGGGTATAAGTATGTGGAGTGTATGTCAATAAGAATAGATGTACATACAGGTGTCAAGCTTTGGTAAGTACAGTAAGAGTAAAATACAATTGTACAGAGATTACAAGATTACAAAGATAGTAATCTTCTATCCTTGTGTTTATTTGTACTGTTGCTTTTGGCCTGACAAGGACGCCAATTAATTGTTGAAACGCATTGCCCTATCAATAAACTCATGTAATTTCTCTCCATATTACTCTGCTTTGCTTCCCTTGGGTGTAGAGAGCGTCACTTAAAAAAGCCCCTTTTTTTGTTCTCCCACCCAATCTGACTACACACAGCTTTGGTTACTCAGATGCTTTCACATATTATGTCTTATATTTAATACTGTTATCTTAAACCTCAATTAAAAAAAAAAATTGTAGGTGGAAACCACTGCAGATCTTTGCAAAATACTTTCTCCACTTGTGGGCAAGCTACTTGGAGATGTAAGTTTTTTATAAATTCTATTCTAATGAACCTACATAAAAAGAAAACAGATGCTTAAAGGGATTTTCCCACAAACAGAAGTTAGGCCCTATCCATGGTATATGGCAGTGATGGCAAACCTTTTAGACACCGAGTGCCCAAACTACAACCAAAACCCACATATTTTTCGCAAAGTGCCGATGCAACAATTTAAGCAGTAACTTATTAATTCCTGCTCCGTCACATGTTTACATTTTATAGGCACCTGAGGACACCAATACAGTAGAAGGAAGGAGTAGAAGTTTGGATTATCATTGTAGTTTCCTTCTAGGGACCTGGGCTGCAAGAGGCCTTGAGTCCTGTCTGGTGAACTCTGCGCTGGGGTGATGGCGCAGGTGCCCATAGAGAGGGCTCTGAGTGCCACCTCTGGCACCTGTGCCATAGGTTCGCCACCACTGATATAGGTCCTAATTTGCCGTTCAGTGGGAGTCTCAGTGATGAGACCCATGAGTATCAGCATCTGCGGGAACTCTCACCGAAGCCACTTGGGCGGATTGCACACGAAAGTAGTTGCTGACTTTTTGGGACTGATTGGTGTCCACTCATGGGCAAAGTGGTGGGGGCCCCGGGGCCCACGCCCCAAGAGTCCCACCTGTAATCCAGCTCTGAGTAAGCTAAGAAACCAGCCAATCTGGCAGTGAAAACCATTAGATATTGAACATATTTATATTTTGTGTAAATTATGGTTTTCAGCAATAATTGTTTTATATAGCTTTCAGATCACTCATACAATATTAAAATAAACTCTTACATTACAGATAAAACCGACACTTAAAGATGTTCTGTCTAACTTAGAAAGTGAAGGGGTAAGTATAGTTTATATAGCCAGTGGGGATATGTATCAGGGCTTTTACACCAGAAAACTGGCATAGAATTCCTGAAAATAATAATTGATTTGTGGTTAAGCTTCTGTTTTTCATAGATGCTGCTGTAGATAGAAGCTACTGTGTGTACTGTGAAGACTTTCCATTCACCTTCCATTTCCCAAAGGGTTTCATTTATCGCAGGGTCGCTATTTTATAGTGGAAAAGTGACACGTCTGTTTGTACAGACATGTTTATACAACTACACACATTTATATACTTATATCTGCTTCAGGCTCTGCGCAGAACATATATAGTGCAGAGCTATGGAGTGAGCCCTCATCATAAAGAGGTTAGGTTTGCTGCATATCACAGCAAACACCCACTGCCAATACCGTGTATTATCCCTTTAATTGCATGTGTGCCGCCATCTTTGTCAGACCCGAGGCTGTATGGCTTCTGGAGATTTGAATCCTATGTTGCCATATACTGCCATACAAGAGTATGGTAGTATAGGGTAGAAACGAACAGTCTAAGGTTAAAAAACCTTAGAGGGCCTAAGAAATAGTAAAAAAAAAAAAATACAATTATACAGTAATAGAATTAAATTTGACCCCTTTAAGGCAACCATGAGGTTTATGTGGCCCCCGATGAAAATGAGTTTGACACCGCTCAACGAATGAATGCCTTCTAAATATCAAGTGCTTAATGGAAAACAATTCTGTAGTATGTAATATCTGTTTGCTCCATCCATTGGCAGGAATTATTTTATTCGCCTTTAACTATAGGCTGGTCACATTAGCTTCTACATTGGCTTCTACATTAGTGCAGGTCTCCCTGACAGCATGTAGTCTAATATATTCTCCTTTATTCTTCACAGGACCTGCAGCTTGCAAGTGAATTCAGGGCTCTACTAAAGTCAATGTAATTTCATCTCAATAAAATTTTAAAAAATTTAATTTCTGAGAATAAACGTGAGTGTGATGGGTTTTTGCAAAACATTGGCGCTGAACCAATGTATAATAAAAAAGTAAAGGGAAATCTTTATTAACAGACCGAACAAACAATGGAAAACAACTATGATCCCAGATGTGATGTATGAAAATAGACACCCCATAAACATCCCGTATAATATCTTGTCATATATAATTTATAACAAATAACATAAAATATATGAATAAAACATTCAAATACAAATAATATGCAAATATTTGCCATAAGGCTGAAAATGTAGGCTTCACAAAAAAATTATTCCATATGGAGTACATGTAGAATAACCGGTCTGAAAATGTTCTCCATGAGAGTACTATGTAGACCGTTTAGGAGGAGAAATATAATTCAGGTTCGTGTAACCTTTCTGGGGGGTATGATTCATAATTTTTTAGACAGTTTTTTTGCACAATTTTTTGGCACAGTTATTAAATTTGTCTATAATTTACAGCTTTTTTGATTGCAAGCAAATGTCCGGCACTTGGTTTTGAGTGTCTGCACCTTATCTGACATAGTGGCTGTTCTGCAGATGTTTACACTGCATCTATCATTTTGCGTCCAGTCACCTTATTTTCTGTAGGATCATATTTTTGAGTAGGATTATTGTCAGTCTTAATGTGCAGACTCATTTGAGCAAGATATTTTTTTTTTACATATATTTAACTTTTAAGTCTCGACACAACAAAATTTAGTCTGGACTTTGTACATGCATCCCTGTCTCGGATTGCAGGTGCACCCGTGTTCCTCCATGTGCCCCCGCTCTGACAGCCCCGGACTCACCTGTCCCGGCTCCTGTTCCCCAGTGGACTGCCATGTTCACATGTCCCCGCCTCCTAGGGCGTGCATGCTTGCTGTCGGAAATTTAAAGGGCTGATTGGTGCGCTGGCTGAACACCTCCACCTTATTAACCAGCACCTCCCTTCCTTCGCTGCCGGATCTACGCAATTGAGAAAGCTTCACTGTGACATTCCTGTGTTCCTGCTCCTGATCCAGCGTTCCTGTGTGTACTTGCGTTCCTCGGCTGCCACCTTGGGCTAGTCGCACCTGTGGAACGATCTGGTACCCTGCCGCAGCAAGACCATCCCGCTTTGCGGTAGGCTCTGGTGAAGACCAGGTGCCACTTAGATTACGGTCCCAGGTGTCGGCTAGTACCATACCCGCGGTGGCCCAGAGGATACACTGATCCCGAATCCTGACACAGCAATTTTTTTGTGCAAAAAATTAACCTTCTGTCACCTTTTCTCATTGTAGCTTCATTATTGGTCACAAATGAGATCTACTTGTAAAAAATAATTGGAGACTAATTAAATTAGGCTGAAATGATAATAATAATAAGCCAAGAAAAGGAACAAAGCAGATGCTATTTTGTAGATCAAGCGGACATTTAAGTCTTAGCCGGGGATTATGTTGTCCTGTGTACAGCCATCAAAATGACTGGAGACTTCATCCAGTATGAAAGTGTTTAGAAATGACGGTGTCTTCATTAGCTACCTTATTTTTCTGATGCTTCTCTGCGTGAAGGCCATGTTGTGACCTATACAGAGCTAACACAAGGACAATTAGTATAAACATTATGTCTCTCTGGAGATGGTGCTCGGTGTGATAAATAATATGTGAAGTTCACCTACATGTGTGTCTTAGTTTGTACATCCCGTCCCGTCCCGGTACCGGGGAACCATGAGAGAGTTAATATGAAAGTCACCTTGCAATGGGGGGATTGAGCCCCAGATAGAAATCTCTTACACCAGGCACAAAAATATTCGAACCTGAGACACACTATGATTAATGCCCACCTCTGTGTGTGTATTGTACATGGAGCAATAATCAATAATAGTCTCAGTTTATGTTAAATTTTTAAAGGTATGCGTAAGTATAATTTCTCATTAAGACAAGCAAAAGAGATTGACGCAATTCCACTTGGTTTCATCTTTGATGAATGTTCATATAAAAGAAAAACACCGGGCAGATTCAGCAATTTGTAAATTGTCATAAAATGCACCAAAATACTTAAATGTGTTGCACAAGATTTATCACTAGTGATGAGGGGTTTGTCAAAATTACCATAGTTTTCAAGTGAAAAGTTCAGTTCAGGTAACCGGACTTGACCACACTGAAATCAATGGGGACAACAATTTTCAAAAATGACTGCAAAATGGGGTTTTTAAAATGTCAGTTGTCCTGTGCATATTTGGCAAGGTAAAGTGCTTCATATAATAACATAAGATAAAAAATAAATAAAATCCTGTTATGTATTTAATGTCACTGTACTAGAAGATGGTATGAGTAGTGATGAGTGGACCCAAACAGCACTGGAGTGAGGCATGTAGAATGGCAGCAAAGCACAAATGTTAAATAATTGTCCTTTTCGAGGCAGTGTGAAGTACTGTGTATAGTATCTGTGGGTGTATACTTGCACTTATAACACAGTGACAAGAACTGAGAGTTAGTGAAAATGAAGGAAGTCGCAGATAAGGGCCATGGTGATGGAGCTGGTGCTGTAGCGAGACAACGTATTACATCCATGCCTGCTGCAGCTTTCTGTCGACACAGTGATTATAGCCTAATCTTGTAGGTCACAGATATGAAAGGCTAGATGAGGTTGAGGCATCGATCAATTATATTAAAAAGAGAGCCTTAAAGAGGACATGTCACCTCTAAAAACTGCACTAGGAGCTGCTTACTTTAGTGCCACAACAGACGCCAAAGTGTCTAGCATTATCGGAAACCACTGATAACGCTAACAAACACTGCAGCACTGTACAGTACAAAACGCCGGATCGCGCCTAATGAGGGGGCAGGATTAAAGGTGGTGACTGCCGCGTGAAGGGTGGTCTGGGGGGAGAGGCAGGGTCATGAATACGCCGACCACTTACAGTGCGGTCCGGCGTTTTCAATTGTACAGCACAGCAGTGTTTTTTAGCATTATAGTTTAGTAAGCAGCCCCTAGTTCAGTCTTTAGAGGTGAAAGGTCCTCTTTAAGTTTTATTGGATTGTCTTTAACCCCCTCACTCTGTTCAAATAGCATGGCTATCTCAGCCACAGATTATGGAGCAGTCACTAATGCTCTAAGATAACTGTATTAGATGGGTATCTGTGGGCCAGTCACCTGCGCCTACCCAATTTCCCAGATGCCAAACAACTTGTGTTGGAGGATGTGGACAGCAGACCATCACAGCAGATCTACCCAATTGCCAACTACTGTGGCTTTTTCCAATGTGTAGAATGACAAGAAGGAAAGATGTGACAGGACAGGTGAGGAATAACATGGAATAGAGCCAATTATTTGTCAGAGGAAGAGTTGGTGGTCACAAAGCCCCTTTAGTAAGGGTCCGCGGACCGCGATTATGTCGGGTTTCCCGACTATGTCTGATTTGCGCTGAATTGCCCCAGGTGAATTGCGGGCATCTGACACAAATCGGGGGGTGTGGCCATTGGACAACCCAACTGATTCGGACAAACCGTGGAATTTAAAATTCAAATTGTGTCACAAGATCAGCACTCACATGCACCGGGAAGAAGAAGGTGAACACCGGTGGGCCTCAGCGGGGAAGCGACACATGCAGGAAATAGGACGCACGATCTTAGTGAATTGGGGCAGCTCCGAATCCTCGTCGGACATGCCGGATCGGGGATCGCGATGGGACAGGTAAATAAATGTGCCCCATTGCCTGCTACTGCCCAATGTGCCCAGGGACTGACCACAAAAAGGTTGGCCCACATGATCTCCATGGCTTAGCATTTTTTCAAGTGCAGAAAACAAGACATGTCATTTGCACATTGTGCTGCCAGTCCCTGAAGTGAGTGACAATCTGACCACCACGTATGACAAGCCTCCGGGAAACAAAAGATGAGCTGTAGTGGATGAAACGCCCCCGAAAATATTGAAATATCTTAGGTTCACCCTGCTGCTTCATTTGTCTAAGCCTCAATCACAGCCTCCTGAGTGACAAGACAACCTTCATTCCCGCAACGGGAGAAACCACCAAAACCATTACCAAGCTTGTGCACACCACAGGGAAGCATTCAGAATTCCCAAACAATGGAGAAAAGTGGAAGCTTGGATCATCTCACACACGAGCCCTGGTCCATACTGGGAGTGAAGCAAAATTGCTGGACTTTGAAAAGCTATTATTCCAGAACCACAATTCATCAGTTCCAAAACCACAGTTCATGCAACAGCTTCGGCAGTTCTTTGTAGTTGGCAAAGTTCCAGGGATGTGCATCAATCTGGTTTGGGATGTTTTTGTAAATATTTTTTTTTTAATTGTCAGTTCTTCCACAAAGTTTCATTTTTTTTTTAGTTATTTTCAAAAGATTTTTAAAGATTCCTGTTTCTGTAAACAATGTCAGTGGTATTATCAGCAGAGCATAACTTTCCATTGCAGTGTGTCAGTCATAGGTCACATATTGGTCACCTGCAGCGGCAGAGGATCCAAAGTAGCCACATACCAGTGCCACTGAAGCTGGGCGGCCTGTCAGGAGCGGAAGCAGAAGAATAGTAGCGCAAGAAAGAGGTTCGTACTGCGGTAAATCCCTTCAATGTTTCAGAGGGCACGTGGAGGGGTTGTCATGGGGCCCAGAGAAAGAGCAGGGCATTGACATTGTGACTAATGGCTACTGTGGGGCATAACTTTGACTACTAGGGGCATAATTGTGATCTCTAGGGAAACAACAGAACACTATTAAATTTGTCATAAGAAAGTGTAGGAGATGGTCTCTAAATCTTCAGAGCTGAGTTCTCGTGAGACGCAGTTGACATATCCTCCAAATGCGCTGCTTCACACATAAGCTCACAATTTTGTATTCAACGCTGAGCTTGGTTTTTGTTCTGTTTTCATATACTTCTGAACATGTCCGTGTGTGTGTGTGTGTGTGTATATATATATATATATATATATATATATATATATATAGGGCCAGTGGAGTGCCGGGCCCAGAGATGCAGAGGGGCCCACATAAGGCTGTACATAAGGAATCCATGTAGAAAAAGGTGGCTGTATCTAATGAATCCATAGTCGGTGAAGGGGGCTTTATATAAAATAACCATGAGGGGCCCGATTGGTATAATAAACTTGAAATTGTTAGGGAACAGGAGGCTGTTTTAGTTTCTGAATTTCTAATGCCACCACGTGAGTTCACTGCAAAGGGGTCCACTGAGGCTCTATTGCCCAGGAGCATACTGAAACTGGAGCCGACTATGTATATACACACACATACACAGCCTTTATGATTAAAAGGGTTGTCCCTACTATTTTACCAGTGGAGTGGGGGAGGCTATAAAAACAAGAAAGCAGTTGTACAGCAATGTGCCTCCCATTACCCCGGTCTCTGTATGTAAACAGAGATGCAGCAGTGAGGTCACGACACAGCACACATCCTCTGCAGCTTCAGCACATGGGGGAAGAGTTAATTCCAAGCGCATGTGCAGGATGCAAAACATGTGGTGCACCTTCCCGATCACAAGTGTTTCAGTGAAAACGCAGATGTGATAGGGAGAAACTTCTGTCCATGGTGCTGGAATTGCCTTCCTAAAAGTAATTCAATAACAGAGTGTGAACACAGCTGATTGTGTCTGCAATTTAAATGCATTGGGCAAAATGCATCAAACGCATTTGTGTTCTGCAAGTAGTAACATGTGTTTTGTCTTTTTACATTAATGATGACTAAGAATGTCACACACCACAAACTGCTGCTAAGAAAATGTATTTACATGTGATTTAAGTATTTTGTCCAACGCATTTAAAAACACATTGCAAACTCATCGTGTGAAAGCAGCCTGAAGCAGTTTTTGAATCTAATGGTAGCAGGAACGGTCATGGGGATACCGAATTTAAATAGGTTTTAGAGTTTTCCTAAATTTACAAAAATGAAAACCTCCCGTAGAAAAAATTTATGTTTGCCAATAACTTTTTTACACTTCAGTGTATGGAGCTTTCTGTGGTGTCATTGTTTGCAAGATGAGATGATCAATTTCTATGCTACAATTTTAAGGGCTGTATGGCGTTTCGAGCACTTTATATTACATTTTGTATATGCTGCAAAAAGTGACACATTTCAACTTTGGGCCGGGAATAACCTGGTTCTACAATATACTATGTGCCCGCATATGGGGATTTTCCACATCATCTATACTGCAGATCGCACATTGCAATAGATCGGCTAAAATCGGACAGCCTCAGGTCTTTGTATGACCCAAGGCTGTCATGGTAACAGATCGCTGCTCCCAGATGACTTCACAGAGAGCAATGAACGAAGGACTAGCAACGATCACGGTTGTTACCGGTCGGTGTTTGTTGCAATATGCAGTAAATTCCAACCTTGTATGGAGAGAGCTCATGAGGCTATCTCCATATACCCAAGCCAACATGTGACGTACTCTTATATCACATCGGTAACGGGTTACTAATAATTCCTTTATATAGCGCACACAGATTATGCAGCGTCGCACAGAGCTAGGATTTGAAAACTATCATTTGTACTTTGGCATTTGGAGCTGGGTAAGTTGTATTTTTTTGCAGGATGAGCTCAATGTTTTTATTGATTTGAATTTTTTCATAACTTCCTGAGGGACGATCAGACCAAGATATAAACTTCTATGTGGCACCACTATTTAAGTTCCTTGTTTGCAATTAACCACTGTACTTAAAGGGGTATTCTCGTCTGGGCATTCACATTCTGTTTCATTAATCTGCCATATATAAACATTTCTTCAATTAGATGTTTATAAAAAAAATGTTCCTGTGTGAAGATAATTTCTCATAAAGGTAGTGATATGGTCCCTTAGAAACGAGATAGCTTCCTCAGATACGACCACCTCTGCTGGAGGGATTGCACAAAGAAACTAATTGTTTTTGTATATGAAATGTCCGGGAGTTACTACATGTCCCGCACCCTTCCTGTGGTAATGATCGCTGAATCCAGGTGGTCAGGCAGGACTCTATAGCGCATGTCTGGCCACCGCTGCCAAAATGTGAGGTGGTCGTATCCGAGGAAGTTATCTGGTTTCTAAGGGACAACATGGCTACATTTATGAGAAATTATCTTCACACAGGAACATTTTGTTTATTAACATCCAATTGAAGAAATGTTTACATAAGGCAAATGAATTTAATTAAAAGTAAATGCCCAGATGGGAAAACCCCTTTAAAGGAAATCAACCACTTAAAAAAAAAACAAAATAGAAATACTCGCCTCCGCTGCTCCGGATGGCTGATTAATTCTACATTTCTTTTCTGGGTGATCCCGATGCCAGGATCAAGATAAAGAGAAGCGGAGTATTTGTAGTAGCCTTTGTTTTTGTTTTTTTTTTTTTTAAAGTGGTTGATTTCCTTTAGAGGTTTTTAGAGTTACTGTACAATACAGCCCGTGAGCCCTCATCAATTAACAACAGCACACTATACACATACAGTGGGTAAAGTTAAAAGCTTAAAATATGCCATTCTGTCTGGGCCAGTCAGGAATGGTCACAGAGATGTTCTGAAGCCTCTGCTTTGTTATTTTAGCTGTGTGCTTAGGGTCATTGTCTTGTTAGTAGGTGAAGCTTCAGCCTAGCCTAAGGTGCAGAGCACTCTGGAAGAGGTTTTCATCCAGGATCTCTCTGTACTTGGCTGCATTCATATTTCCTTCAATTGTAACAAGCCATCCTGACCTTGCCCCCATAGCACAATGCTGTCACCACCATGTGTCACTGTTGGGACTGTATTTGTCAGGTTAACAGCAAAAAGTTCAATCTTCATCTCATCAGACCAGAGAATCTTATTTCTCATAGTCTGGGAATCCTTCATGTGGTTTTTTGCAAACTGTATGCAGCTTTCATGTCTTGCCCTGACGAGAGGCTTCTGTCGGCACATTCTGCCATATAGCCCTGACTGGTGGAAGCTGTAGTGATAGTTGAAGTTTCTATCTCTCTACTGCAGATCTTGGGGATCTTTAGCTCTCACCAATGCTCTTCTCCCACGATTGCTTAGTTGGGCTGGATGTCCAGGTTTAGAAAGAGTTGTGGTCATCCTAACTTCTTTAATTTAAGGATTATGGAGGCCACTGTGCTCTTTGGAACCTTGAGTGTTGCAGAAATTCTTTTGTAGCTTAAATAAACACAGCTGGATTCCAATGAAGGAGTATAACCATCTCAATGAGTATCAGAAAGAAATGAACAGCATGTGTGTTAAATAGCATGAGTGTCACAGAAAAGGGTTAGAATATTTATGACCATGTAATATTTCAGTTTTTCATGTTTAATAAATTAGGTGTGTGTGTGTGTGTGTGTGTGTGTGTGTGTGTGTGTGTGTGTGTGTGTGTGTGTGTGTGTGTGTGTGTGTGTGTGTGTGTGTGTGTGTGTGTGTGTGTGTGTGTGTGTCAGGAATTACAGCCACTACTACACAGTAATTACACTACACACATCACTCCAGGCTTATTGCAATGCAAGTCACTTTTTTTTTTTTTTTTTTTACAAATATACAACAATGTAAACGATCTTGCAGACAAATATTTAGGCTTGAATCGCAAAGCAGTTTTTGATTCGGTCAAAGCCAGAAAACAAATTCTAATACAGAAGTCAACGCTTTATACTGATCTGTGGTTAGGGCATATAAATTGGCTTCAGATCTACAACAAAAACTCAAAAATCAAACATTCATTTATAAAAAGCATAAACTAAAAAAAAAAAAAAAAAAAACACAACATTACAATGAGAAAGCTTTGAGGGAGAAAAAAGCATCACTTCCCATTGTCCATTACACTTTTCCGGGCTCAGTGACCCAATTTAAAAGACTTCCAGGGGTGGCAGCTAAACGGGCTGCAGGTCCAAGAGCTATGGTTGCTGAGCTCCTTGGGATCTGAAACTTATGAAATCCAAGCAGTGGATTACTCCCTCTTTCTGTTGGATTGAGACTAGAGGATTCATGAAACAAACAATTATCTTCCAGTGATTGTGTTTTTTCTTCTTCTGTTGTGAATTGCAAAATGTGATCTGCTAAAGGTATTAAAAAAAAAAAAAAAAAAAAAAAACACAATACAATCAAATGGAAATTCTCCACAATTTATATCAAGTATTATTACAAGAACACCACTTAACGAGCAGTGGTCAGGTTTGCATGGACCTGTGGTTTAAGGTCCTAAATTGATGTTTACATTGCTTTTGAGTTGCATAAAAATGAAGAAGAAAAAAAAAACCCCAAAAACTATTTATACTACTTGCCAAGATGTGCGTGCAATGAGGCACATTACTCATATCTTCAGATCTCGCACCTCCTCTTGCATCCCGGCTTCACTGCGCAAGTGCCATACCAACGGCGCTTGTAAAGTGAACCCCGGGGGCTGAGTTTGGTTGCAGTATGCCAGCTTCACTAGCTACAGCGTGCAAGTACCAAAAGCTGCAGACGAGGTACATACAAGTCTTCTAATAAAGTGGCAGGTGAGTGTATATATGCAATGTACAAAGAGAAACTTCCTGGATTTCACCACAAGGTGGCGATCTATGGATGATATAATTGTAGGTAGAGTCAAAGCAGGAGGCCACAGTCGCATGCCGGCGCAGGAAATCTCCCCTATCTGTTTTTCACCAGTGGTGTAGTTTGTAGTTTTCACAACCAAATAAGTGCCATAAATATTGTCTTTTTGCCAGCACTCTATGAGGGATATTAATGCGGTAATTATGGTTACTGTCAGTTTTCAACCAGCAGATGGCGTTCTATGGGATATATTACGGTAATTGAGTAATTGGACAGCAGATGGCGCTCTATAAGGGATAATAATACAGTAACTATGGTAGTGGCAGCATTTCGCCAGCAGATGGCGCTCTCGTATAAGGTTTGTAGGTCTCTCGTTTTATTGCCGTGCGTTTCTTGTTGCGGTTTCAGTATTTCACTTTAGCGGTAAGGAGTTAGGAGCTGATATAGAGGGAGGCCATAGGAATGTAAGTGTACGTACAGTGTGCACTGCTTCCTGATTGTGCGCTGCTTGTTGTAGTAGCCATGACTACAGGGCGGAGTGTTGTCCTGTTGTCTGAGTGATGTCGGGAGTTGTGTGCTGGAATCTCTCCACATGATGTGACCCAGGAGAAGAGGGCTGTCACCCCCGGCTGCCATCATGTCTGAGGGGCCCATTCCCCGGATCACTGCTGCTTCACACCCAGGCAAGTACAGCAGCGCTTCTGTTACAGTGTGTCAGTCACCTGTATGGACATTGTGTAACTTTCTCTTTTCCCATTTTTCTGCTTTTACTCCTCACCTTCCAAAATGTAGAACTTTTTAATTCTTCCTTTTACAGAGTCATATGAGGTCTTGTTGTGTGCGGGACACGTTGTACTCTATAGTGGCGCCATTTGATGTCCCATACACTGTCCCGGGAGACCGGAGGAAAAGCTAAATGCAGTGTAACACATTGCACCATATTCTTGTGGGTTCTGTTATTACGGCTTTCCCTGTGCGCTGTATATATGACACCTCTCCTTTATTGTTTCGGTCGTCGCAATCACGAAGATAACAAAATTCTATCCTGTTAATATGTAGAATAATCTCTATACGCCATTTTCTGACCTGTCACGTATTATACTTTGGAGTACAGAACTTTTGTCATTTTGATGACTTTTTCAGTAGTGAAGAAACGTAGATACAGCATTTGGACTTACAGCATTTACCATATGGAATAACTTTTTAACCCCTTCCCACACCTTAGGTAACTGTTCGTCATAAGGTGCGGGTAGTTAATGCACCATGATGTACATTTACATCATAACGATCGCCCGGGCTCAGAAGCTGCGGGAGCTCGACTGTGTGTGAGAGGCAAAACAGAAAAATAAAAATGTCATGCCTCTTAGAACATGGTGATGCAAAAACAAGCAAATTTCTTACCAAATAAGTTCTGTGTTCTACAAAACAAGTCACCCCAAAAAACCTATATAAATATTTTTTTTATTGTACGGTGAACGGCCAACAAAAAACAAAGCTAAAAACCGTAAACCAAAATCAATGATTTTCTTATCCCCACCAAAATAGTTAAAACTAAATCTCATCATCTCCATGGGGCTTTTTTGTCGGACTGTTCATGATTTTGTGGATTTGTGCCGCTGGGACAGGGATTTAGCAGGGGATTGTGTTGCACACGATCAGATTTTGGCGCAGCAGCGCCGGCTTTCATGCGTCAGAAATCAGGGGGTGGGCTGACAGACGATCCGACTGATTCGGACTGAGCGCAGGATTTAAGATTAAAATTGTGTCGCAAGACAATGCACTTACATGCACCGGGAAGAAGAAGGTGAACTCCATCGGATCTGAGCGAGGAAGCGACACATGCACGATATTAGTGAATCGCAGCACAGTACATTATCATCAGGCAATGTACTTTCGGGAACCCCGAGGGCCTGGGTAAGTAAATGTGCCCCCATATGTCCAAATTACCAAAACATTGAAACATTTTATGGCTTGTAAAATGTGACAATGCAAGTGTGCTTAGAATGGCGCCTCCTTCCGTTCTATGCCTGTCCGTGTGCCCATACAGCAGTTTACCAACACTTGTGCTCTGTTTTCCCACATACTTAGTGCACGTTCAGGACAGATACGCACTGGCACCAGCTCAGTCCCTTTCTACATATGAGCAGAGTGATTACATCCCAGATGAAATTCTTCAAGTTCTCACTACAACTGCACGAGGAACAGAGAAACCTGAACTGGGTCAAGTGAAGAAATGTAGACAAGCTAAAGATGCAAAGGTGTGTACAGGCCTCTAATATTTCCTCCACCACTTGGTGTCATTGAGCCGTAGGAGACGGTACCACAGGCCTTGGAACTGTGCCCCAACAATCTGCAGCAGGTGTGGGCTGACGGCTTTGTCATAGTAATCTCTACAATAATGTACAATGGGGAGTGCTCATTTATACTATTTTGTGTTTGCTTAAGGTTTCTCTCCGTGGCACAGATCAGGTTTGGCATCATCCTCTCCGCAGGAACAGGTTCAAGCATCTCACCGACCAACCGGTTTGTTTGACAGGAGCAGGGAGGTACAATAACTGTTCTATGAAATATGTTATTGGTATATTATTGCTTTATACCATGACTGGAGAGCATTATCCTGCCCATAATGTCAAATTTGGCCATTAGAAAGTCGTAAGTTGCCAATTTTGCTTACACTTATAATGTACAACACTGCAGATTATAAAAATTCTTTTTCTGAAAAATCTCCCACATTTTCTATGAACACATCTTTCAGCAAATCGTTACATAATACTTATACAATAGTCAGGATGTACATAGTGACGAGGGGGCCCTGAGGGGGCTTATGAGGAGCAATGAAGGTATTGTAAATAATTGTATATTTAAAGGAAACCTACCACTTGAAGTGTAAGAAGGAAATACCGAGCACCACTCGGATGAGCTGGTGCCGAGCTTATTTCTGTTAGTGTTTTAGACCGCTGTATCGCGGTTTAAAACACTTTTTAAACTTTATAGCGAAGCTGCTTCGCGCAGGGAGGTACGCGCTCGGCGCTTACCCGTGCGCGCGGCTCTCCTTCACTTCCTATGTAGCCGTGCGCACGGTCGCGCGCATGGTAAGCGCCGAGCGCGTACCTTCCTGCGCTGAAGCAGCTTCGCTATAAAGTTTAAAAAGTGTTTTAAACCGCGATACAGCGGTCTAAAACACTAACAGAAATAAGCTCCGGCACCAGCTCATCCTGAGCTGGTGCTCGGTATTTCCTTCTTACACCTACCACTTCAAGTGGTAGGTTTCTTTTAACTACATTTGACTATATTTTGTGCTATTGGGATTAGGCAAACTAAGGCCAGGGTTTACCATAACTTTGGAGGTGAAATATTCATCAATTGTACATTACTTTTCTCTGTATATTAGCCAGTACTCTGTTCTTTGTCTTTGGAATAATCTGAACATTGGGCTCCTGATTTTTGGATCCCATCGATGTATTATTGAGGATCCATAATAATAATCTTTATGTACAAAGCCATCAGTAGTCATATGGAACAATAGGAGTGAGGGCCCTGCTCCCAAGAGCTTACAGTCTAAAAGGATGAGGGGGTGACACAAGAGCTTACAGTCTATGAGGATGAGGGGGTGACACAAGAGCTTACAGTCTATAGGATGAGGGGTTACACAAGAGCTTACAGTCTATGAGAAAGGAGGAGACACAGAGCTTACATCTATGAGGCTGAGGGGGTGACCAATAGCTTTACAGTCTATGAGGATGAGGGGGTGACACAAGAGCTTACAGTCTATGAGGATGAGGGGGTGACACATGAGGTATAAGAGCTTGTATAATGGTCCAGCCATTCTTTATAAGGGAACAGTATAAAATAATTTAATAAATAAAAATTCTTCTGCTTGAACCAGTCATCAGCTGCCATCTTTTCTACAAGGTCAAAAGTGAAGGTGACTGCGGAGAAGCCTGGAGCTTGGTATATATCGGCTGTTTACTGTATAACAGACGGGAGGAGGACACAGGATGGATAAGTAAAGAGAGAGTTGACATTTTATACAGTTAGCGAGTGTCATAGGCTTCCCTAAAAAGATGGGTTTGAAGAGCACGTTTGAAACTTTTGAGGTTGCGTATTAGTCTGAGAGTCCGGGGAAGGGCATTCCAGAGAATTGATGCAGCTTGGGAGAAGTCCTAGCGACGTCCATGAGAGGTTTGAATTAAGGTAGAAGTTAAAAGCATGGGTTGGGAGATAGACTGAGATGAGAAAATAGAGATAGAAATAGAGAGATCCATCCTTGAGATAGAGCACTACTTATATCATGAACTTAAATTATAATGTTATAATTTCTTCATATTTGAAATGCTGCATATATCCTTATAACCAATTTTTAAAATTGTTTTACTGCTTCAGAAATTGAACAGACTGTGCTAAAAATCAAATCAAATCTCCTTAAACAGACAACAATGCAATATTATTGTAATGGATAAAAATATGTTGTTTCATTCTGTTCAGAGCGGTAAAATACCCTTACATGTCGATATTTCAGGGATATTTCCTTCCTCTGTGATGCTTTAGAGAAAAAGAATACGACAGTAACACTATCATCAAGCCGAGCTGATAAGACGCCTAGAACAGCGGTAAGTCTCTGCACCTTCACAATCACACTAAAGCAGTGGAGGCCACCCTTCATATGCATCATGGTTTATGGACGGTACCATGTGCAATCAAAAAATGGTCCATGGTAACAATTTCAACATAAAGTATTATTTCTAAAATGAGAAATCTGGTAAAAAGGACACAGATACAATTTAGTGCTATCATAGGGTAGTAGCCCAAACAGGTCCGAATTTCTTGCTGCTCCTCTATCCACAAGGAAAACATGCCACAATGGGCCATTAACATTAGAATTTAGATTAGTTTAATTTTGTTGGGATGTAGGTTATAGCCCCCTTCTACCACTCTGCGAGTGTGTGATGTTTTGTGATTGTGATGAATCGGCATCCACTTGCAACGCATGCTACCCAGCTCTGCACGACCCCGAACCTAGGATTTGATAGAAACCAGTATTCGGCTTCGTGCTACTGCGTGCGAAGCCATGCGTTGCGAGTGTGAAGTTTGTGTTGGTGATGCGAGTTCGAGGTTCATCAGTATCAGTCATCACTTTTCGAAGCATCAGTGAATGATCGTGGCATACTAATATTAATGTTAGACTATGGGGTGAGAAAAATCAGGGAAATAACAAAATGCACAGGGCCTCTCCTATTCTGATTGTCGGTTGTTGGAATTACCTTTTCATCATAATCGAACAATTAACAACAAAACTGCAATTTCATGGCATTTTTATTAGGACACATGACACATTAAACTAAAGAGAATGTTATTTCAACTATTGTTATGAGCATACCTTCTCTAAGGGTGCTTCACACGTTCAATATTTTGATGTACAAACCAGGAAAAAAAAAAAGTGGATTAGTGAATGCATATTTTTTTTGCAAATTCACACCAATTGAATTTTTTCCAGCTGCGCAGCACCACAGCTCATGAATCTCTTAATAAATAATGTGGAATTGAGAAGTGAAAAGTAAAAAAAAAGTAAGAAGTAAAAAAAGTTACAGTAAAAAGTAAGGATTTTGAAGGTGGGATGAAGGAGAGCGGAGAAATCAGTTGAAAGAAACTCTGCGTCCTTAAAGATGGGTGTTAAAGGCCATCTACACAAACGGCTAGACCGGATAGAGACTATATGCGAATGAGCATGAGGGGCTCCCAGCGCTCCCATAGGTGTAAATGGAGCCTGGGGCGCAGGCTACATTTGACATACAAGGAGATGTCCTTTAAAGGGGGGGTAGGGTACAAGAGGAGTGGGGATATATGCACAAGGACACAAAGGCCATTGCCAGACCATCATGAGGGCGGGTGTTGGGTGTTTTTATTAAACATTCAAAAATGGTTCCAAACAAATGGGGGAATGTTCTAGATTGGAGGGACCTGCTGTCGGTACAGAATTTACAGGGAACATCATTTCAAGGTATGGCTTGCAAATATAAGTAGTCTATATTACAGATGCCATGTTGGATCTACCTCTTTCAGGCCCTTCATTCAAGAAGTAGATTCAGAAAGTAAAACAGTTTTCTAAAAGAATGTTTTGCTGAATATCTACAACATCACTTGTTGCAGGGATTTTATAACACATTTATAGCATTGAAAATACGCTTTTAGTGTGCTGTCTTCCACCTTCGCTCGGCCGCGTTCATAACACGACGCGGGAAGCACAGGGGCGGAGTTTGGGGCGACGCATATGCGTTTCCAGAGAAGAAAGCATGCGATCGGATTATTAATCGAATGCGTTTCGGCTTGGGGGTGGAAATGCAAATGCGTGGAACGAGACGAGAAAGAGACAACAGGTGCCTTTGGCTAGCGCCGAGTTTTATGGGAATCGCGACGACGATTGATTGCGGAACGTTTACTTGGGACAGCGCCCATAACCTAAGGCAATTTTGGAGCAACAATGCTGAGGGTTTATGCGTTTTCTCCTTTTATTTGCATTATTTCTTGTGAGCTGGTTATGTAGGACTGGTGCGTATGGTGAGGTTTGCTGCTGCCAATATTCAACTGCATAATATGCCGGTCATTTAAAACTAAACCTCTTTCTTCCTCTTCTTTTACAATTCCTACTGTGGGACATCATTCCTATATATCCAGATTGGCAGAGGGCTTAAAGTATTTATGTATCATCAAAAAACACATTAACAGCCAAAGTACCATTAGTCAGTGTAAAACAACATTACAATAAAATAACATATGCGGATTCCAGAGACGAAACACATGCAATCGGGGGTTTTATCCATTGCATGCGTTTCCCGGGGAAACGAAGATGTCGACGGGCACGAAGTTCCCCCTACTGCGATAGCGGCAAACGTTATGATTGAACGCAGCAGCAGCAGCGGAAGTGTGATCCGCGTCCTAGGGTGTTCACATGCTGCACATTTGAATATGTTAGAAACGCAATTCAAGAGCAGCAGGAAAGGAGCTTCTCCCATCCACAGGATGCATATGTAGGACACTGAACATGTATTTGGCAGATTGCAATAATATGTTGGGCATTATCAATGCAATACAAGTGTTGCTATTAAGTAGGAGCGGAGTGAGTGGGAAGGCGCAAGGGGATGGGGGAGGGGGAGTGGGCGGGGAGGGAGGGGGGAAGGGGCGGGGGGGGGAGGGGGAATAGTTGGTGGGGATTCATGGAAAAGTGTTGGTGTAGAGGAAGAGACAGAAGGGGGGGGTGGGGGCGGGGAGGGAGTCGGCCTAGGGTGAGTGGGACCGAGGGGGGGGGTAATGGGGGGTCCTGTCCTGGGTTGGGGTGGGTTGAGGTTTGGGGGGGTGCCGGATCCCTTGTTTGTGTGTGGTTCAAGATTTTGCGTTTCTCCGGTGTGTATGGTTGTCCTCCTGGCCTCACTGGGGTGGTGGGTGTAGGTGGTACTCTTTGTTTGTCGTTTTTTTCAATTTTTTTTTGATTGGCTTTTTTTTTTTGTTTTTTTTTTCAATTATTAGGTCGTACTCAGCAGGTAGGATCGACTTCTTGAGGCGGGGTTTTTGGTCCCTCGTGACAGTTACAGTGCATTTTGGAAATGCACTACAACACTTGGAAAAAGAAGTTTTGCTAATTAAATTGTGGGTAATATTGCAGTAATATTGTGTTTTATAGACGCAAGAATGCACCCCAATGGAAAATTGCCACAAACACAAAAAATGGAGCACCGTGAGCAGTTTGAAAAGACTAATGAAACTATTGTCCTCTTTCTTTAAAAATGACAAAAGGAATCACCGATATTAGAATTATAATAAAATATTTTTTGGACTATATAACGAGGCGATTATGAGGCGCCACCCTCAATAAATGCCTGCTAAAACATAGTTTCATATAAAGGCGCACCCAGATTATTATATAAGGCGGCACCTGATTATAGGATGAATGAACAGCAGGTTGGCACAGGACCTGTGATCACAGTTCAAGGCAGCTGTTTTGTCTTAAGTATGGTTCAGAATAAGGCGCACTGACTTGACGCGCACCTTTGATTTCTTAAGAATGAACAATCATCTTAGAAAATCAAGGATTTTTATTTTTGTGCGCCTTATAGTTGAAAAAAATATGCTAGTTTTATTTATGAGTTCCTTTAAAATAAAAGATAGGAACACCTGTGCACGATAGTATTTAGTATTGGAATTGAAAAGGTTTTGGCAGAGGGATTGAGGATTTTAGGCAGATTAAGGATGATCGCTAAGTCGGACGTGTATCTGCATAATCATTTGTAATGGATGATGCATGATCTGGCCTTGTGTGGGGGAAAATGAGTAAAAAGGTAAAGTAGCTAAAAAAGTAAAGCAAACACAAATTCTGTATCAAATATTTGGGGACAAGTGAGTGATTGTAGGGCTAACAACTCTTAATTAACCCAAACTTGCCCTTAATGACCCATGTTTGTGTCGCTGTTGTGATATTCCCATAGCCGTAAACATTTTAATAGCCCATCATGCACCTTGTTATGGCAGTATATATGTAGTGTAGGGGTTATGTCTACACATCCACTGGTATTTATAATGGCCAATCATAGTTAACAATCGTGGAAAAAATGCAGTGAGGGCTCTTACTAGTATTGCTGGAGCTGTTCCATTTTAGAAAGTTATCTCCTATGATACATATCCTATGTTCACCTTTGCTTTTGTAAAAATACATTTTATGGGACTTTTGCCACGAAAATAGTCTTTGGGATTATAGGGTGAATTCTATATTTATTTTATAAGACTTGGAGTGCTTATTTTAGAGCAGCAGTGATTTTCTGATTTTCAACCTTTTTTGAGCCGCGCACACTTTTTATAATTAGAAATCCTGGGGCACCACAACCAAAAATAGCAACAAATGACCATAAACAGTCATATTGATACTTTATAGTTAATAATATAGATTCTAAATTAATTTTACTCACTGATTTTGTGAAACCTGGACCTGTTTCAATAAACACAAAAGGGATATCCTGGCAGGAATGGTGGAAAGACACACACAAAGCTCTTCCTCAGCAGTTCTCAGTTTCTCTCTGTTTTAAGTATATGGTTCTGATTATTATGTGGCTCAATACTGCAAAATAAAGGGGTACAATGAGAAGTACTATGGCCATGAGGCCAGAGTACAAGTGCCAGCTCATATACTCAGCAAATGAGCTGGTACTTGTATTACTCCAGCCTCATGACTATAGTATTTCTCACTTTACATTTCTCATTGTTATATGCAGTATACTGCTGGAGTACTAAAAGTAAAAGCTCATATGCTGAGTATTCTGCCAACAGTTCATATACTCAGGCAAAAGCTCATATAGTCATCATTATTGGTGGGCATTACCTTGGCGGTGGGCAAATGCGAGAGTCTCTCCGCTCTCAGGATGACGCGCCGGCCTCGGTGATGTCATTTTGTTGCGCGAGGTTCAAAACTTGTGCATGTGTTATTGTACACGTCTCCTACATTGTAAGAAGCCGTGACTGCGCATTGCTGCGCATTGCCGGGAAACTAAACACAGGGGGAACCATAGTTTGGGGAACTTTCCCATCGGCACACCTGACCATGTGTCGCGGCACACTAGTGTGCCACGGCACACTGGTTGAAAATCACTGTTTAAGAAGATATTTCCCCACCGTACACACATGAAGATGAACATATCATAATTTAATGGTTGTTGCACATATTCCGTGACACTTTAAATTTTCTTTCTAAACCACATAGTTGCTGAGATATCAGTCCCAGTATCTGACCATTATAATCCTCTCCACAGTCAGAGAGGAGGTGCTAGGAGGAGGTGTGTATAATGCTAATCTTCTCTGATATGTAGATACATGCCCCCCTCCTCTGCTACAGCTCCTCTTCTCTGACAGGGGAGAGGATTATAATGGTCAGATATCTTGACTGATATCTCAGCAATCCTGGGGGCAAATAAAAAAAATTCCTGTGTCCCTGACAATTCAAAGTGTCCCCAATTCTGTGCTCTCAGGATGATGCGCCGGCCTCGGTGACGTCATTTTGTCGCGGAGGTTCAAAGCTTGCGCATGTGTTATTGTACACGTCTCCTACATTGTAAAAAGCCGTGACTGCGCATCGCTGCGCATTGGCGGGAAACAAAACACAGGGGGCACCATAGTTTGGGGAACTTTCCCCGCGGCACACCCGACCCTGTGTCGCGGCACACTGGTTGAAAATCACTGCACTAAAGCCTCTGCTGCCCTAACCCCCCATGGCAGGTAGTGTAGGCTGAGACTACTGTGTGTATAGAGATACTTCATAATGTCTCCAGCTAATGTCTCAAACAAGAGACTGAAGGCTTTTAGCCTGTAGGTAGTTTGGGACCACCTTGATAGCGCTGGGGTGTAGGGTCCATATTTGACTCACTGCTTTCTATTGCTGCAACTAATTGCTGCACTATTCTTCATGCCACACTAATTTCTGCACTAAAATGTGCGGATCAAACGCCATACGTATCATGCAAAGCCCAACAGAAATGTATCGCACACCCTATGTTAACCCCTTAACGAACAGGCTCTTTTTTCTTTTTGCATTTTCATTTTTCACTCCCCACAATCTATAACTTTTTTATATTTCCATGTAAAGAGTTGTATGAGGGCTTGTTTTCTGCATAACAAATTGCACTTCATAGTGACGGTATTTAATATTCTATGCCGTGTACTGGAAAGCAGGAAAAAAATCCAAATTGGTGAAAAAATGCATTTGCACCGTTTTCTTGTGGGCTTGCATTTTACGGCTTTCACTCAGCGTCCTCTGCACGCTACACAGCCAAACTGCACATAGTACAGACTGCACTGTTCTTAGTAAATGTAGGCCGGTGTATATGATATGTGCTATGTGCAGTTGCCTGTGTAGTGTGCAGAGGGCGCCATATTCAAGATTTCTGGTGCACATTCTTCATAAATTTTCATCAAAATCTCAACTTTTTTGGGTGCACTTTTAACTGTCAGACTTTGCATGATAAATGTGCCGCACAGTCCAACTGAGCACAGGAACGCCCATTTCAGTGCAGAAATGTTTGACGTGAAAAATAGTGCAGCGTGCACCGGAAATGTGTCTCAGATGCTTCTTAAATACATGTGAAAGCAGTTTGCACAGAAAAGAATAGGCAAAGTCCGCCAGTAAACTGATGTACGGCCCCCAGTAAATTAGGGCCTATGTGTGTGTATATAAATGAGATTACAAATATATATATATTTTTTTTTTTTTAAGGGGAAAGGTGAGCCCATGCCTCTCCTAGTTGAGCCCCTGTGCACATGCACTGGAGGCCTGCTGCAGACCCATATTAGAGGACCCACAGCACCTTTCCCACTGAATTTCCAAGTTGGAATAAATGACAAGCCCAAGCTGCTGGTTTAGTAGTACCAAAATTCATACAGGTTACCTTTAAGTATGATGTCCTATGTTATATGTGCTATATGCCAGCAAAAAGAGATGGGCCATGTCCAAGCCCTTGTCCTTTACAAAATGGACTAAGGTTGTGCTGTACACTGGTGTGATTTGCAGATGCATTAATATGGATCATTGTGTAGTCTACTATGCACACAGGCAGCTCATGGCTCACAAATACTCTCATCTGAACGTGGTCTTACTATAGCACTGGTACTGTTATTAAAGTGTGCCTCCGGCTCTCTTGTCCCTTCCTCCCACTATAATATGACACTGAATTACTATTGGAGATACGATCTATGTTATAGGTAGGTAGAGCTTCATTGATCATTGCCACTCTTCACATGAAACTAGTGGATTGTGCAGTTACTATTGGCATTAATTGTGATTGGATGTGGATATTAAGATGTTTCTTTCAATATAATAATTAAGAATATTTTTATTTTAGGAGCGAAGCATCGAAGAAAGTCTTATTCCAAATGATTTTTACATTGTAAAGAATAAAGGTGTTTTGGGACTTGAGTATTATGAAGAGTGAGTAAAAAATGTTCTTATTATTAGGGGGATAATGAGGGGGCTTTCAAAAATGATGACACAGTGATGTAGACACAGTAATGGAAATTACACGTTATCCAACTTTCAACTTCCCATTACACATGATGAGTGCAAAAGAGGTGATTAACCCTCTGGGGGTGGCTTACTTCCCTGGAGAATAAAAGGTTGGGCATGATGAAGTTTAACATGGGGGGGTGACTTGCTGATCGGTGAGGGTCCTCCATGGGTGACGAGGATGGATCCATTCTCCACCCAATGAATAGAGAAACCAGTATGGCGGTGCAGAAAGCTGAGTGCAGTACTCTGCTGCCCTGGTTAATGTAATGGCTGTGTGTATTTTCCACCTGCAGCTCCATTCTTATTGGTAGAAGAGACCGCCGTTTCCTGATCACTTGATCACACACTTAAACTTTAATCATTCAGTTAATTTCCTCCGCGGGCTCCGTTGCGGAGTAGACTCAGGACAGAAGATGGCCGCTGGTCACATGTTCACATCACATGTCCTGCACCTGCCTGGGCAGGTCATGTGATCATCACTACGTTTGGCTGTAGTCTGTTGGTTGCAGTGCATCCAGTATGGCCAGTGTTGTGGTGATGGCAGTTACACATCATTACTATGGTAACAGAGCAAGAAAACCTGTTAGATCCTCACTGGGAGCAGAGCATAAGATGGAGGAGGAGTTACTGAGAACTAAAGGATCATGGGACTTGAAGTTTCCAGTGGCAGCCATCTTGGTGATAACTCTGCATGCTTTAGAGAGGCCATAAAATTTTGTGAATCATAAAATCAAACTATTTAAGCTCCGTTTTGTGACTAATGACATTGAGTTTTGTTACATTCATTTATTTATAGCATCATTATAGCATTATAGCATCATTGACTTCTAATATTTTTCTATAAATTATAAACTAAACTACCGTATATACTCGAGTATAAGCCGACCCGAGTATAAGCCGAGGCCCCTAATTTTACCACAAAATACTGGGAAAACCTATTGACTCGAGTATAAGCCGAGGGTGGGAAATGCATTGGTCACAGCCTCCCCAGTGTATATAGCCAGCCAGCCCCTGCCCCAGTGTATATAGCCAGCCAGCCCCTGCCCCAGTGTATATAGCCAGCCAGCCCCTGCCCCAGTGTATATAGCCTGCCAGCCCCTGCCCCAGTGTATATAGCCTGCCAGCCCCTGCCCCAGTGTATATAGCCTGCCAGACCCTGCCCCAGTGTATATAGCCTGCCGCCACTGCCGGACAGATCGCACAGAAGATATACAGGGGTCGCCGGAAAGGTGAGTTTAGATATATTTATTTTTTTGACTCGAGTATAAGCCGAGTTTGGGTTTTTCAGCACATTTTTTGTGCTGAAAAACTAGGCTTATACTCGAGTATATAAGGTAAGTGTATAACTTTGAGAACTTTTCCTTCTAATTTTACTTTATCATTTTTCCTGTAGTAAGTACACAACTCTGCTAGAAGATGATGAAAAGAAGCTCCGCCTTTTTCCTTCTATGTAAGTGCATATCTTGTCCATTAGTTAATTATTTTGCTGAAATGTTAAAAAAAATGATGACATAAAATCTGGTCTAAAATATTGACGAATATCTTTTCTTTAGGAAACCAAGTGGCAGAGCAGAGGTTATTCAGCTGATGAAGGTGATGGACACCATGCTGAAGCAAGCAGGTATAGATGAAGAAGAACTGCAATTGGAAGGGCCTACACAGGTAAAATATCCCACCAATTGTAGGTATAAATCATTTATGTAAACTAGTAATAGCGTGGGTTTATAGATGCATTTGTGGTTCCATCTGTCTGTTCTATCAAAGGGACAGAACAACAGGATTCCAGCTGAGAATAGATCTGTAACATGGAAACCAATGGTGCCCCTCTGAATCTACTCACTTTTTTCATGTATATTTGACACAGACACATTTCTGTTTCTATTCTGCATTTTCTTATAGATAGAACGTACAGTGGTCATAGAAATATAGACTCTGTACAGCTATACAGGAGTCCCAATCAGCAGTTCAGCCCATGAATGCAGTCACACATATTGCATTTATTCCCAATCCACAGGATGAGTGTATGATTGCTGGGGATCCAGCCATCGGGACCCTCAGTAATCACAAGAACAGGGCTATGCAAATACCGCCTATGGATGCTGATACAGTAGTCCCATAGAAGTGAATAAAGCAGTGTATTACGAATACACACTGCCAATCCATTCATGCACATTACTTGTGGGCCTCTGTTTTTGTTTGGTATCAGTAAACCAACAATCAGACTCATTGGAGCCAATGTTTAAAGTTACGTGCATGGTGTAAAAGGGGCATAAAAATTGCATTTTCAATGGGTTGTACCAAAAATGTAGATTATTCAGGCCTTGGATCCTATAAAACTGGTGTTCAACACCTGAAAAAGTCTCCATTTTTTTATTTGTCTGGCCCTTTTGCACCATGCGCTTGTAAATGATAGTTATCTAGGGCTCAAACAGCCCTTCAGTTGTGAGGTGACTTTCAAATTAACCCTTTTAGCCAAAAAATGGCTCCCGGTACCGGGATGAGAGCACACACTAAGACACACCAGTCTCTTAGAAAATGCAGACTCACAATCTTTATTAGCAAACAGCCACATATAAAAAACACGGAAAATGATCTGCATAGGGACGTGAAAAGGTGTTAGAAAACTGCAATGCTGTAGGCCAGATGAATATACCAGAACATTCCCTTTAAGACATTCTTCCAGAAGCCTTGTTCTTAACTAAACGGAATGTTTATACTAATTGTCCTTGTGTTAGCTTTGCAAAAGTCACAACATGGCCTTCAGACAGAGAAGCTGTAATTTCTAAACAGTTCACACAAAATTAAGTTTGAATCATGACATGGGTGGACAGTGGTCAGCAAGACAAAAATGGCGTCCGGTTGGACCGAAATGGCATCTGTAGAGAAATATATCTCTCACATGCGCAACCTTAAAAAAAAAGTTTGGGTATGGTGGGAATCAAGGTTACAAGGGCAGGGATGCCTTGACCAGAGAAATGTATTATTATCTGTGCCAGAAATTTGGTGAAGGTTAAAGCTGTAAGAATCAAATTCCAAGGCAAGACTGCATCACCATTGCTTAAAGGTAAAAACTTATTAGTACTTAGGGCATGTTGCGCACTTGGTGCACCGATAACTAAGACTGGCGCGCGTGTCTTAATACAACGGCCATATTGGGGCAGATTTACTTACCCGGTCCATTCGCGATCCAGCGGCGGGTTCTCCGTCGAGGATTCGGGTCTTCCGGCGATTCACTAAGGTAGTGCGCCCGATGTCCACTAGGTGTCGCTGCTGCGCTGAAGTTCGTTGGAGTTCACTGGAGTTCACCATCCGTTGCTTTGATTTCCACGGTTTTTCCGAATCCGTCAGGTTTCCCGATGGCCACGGCCCCCGATTTCCGTCGCGTGCATGCCGGCGCGATGCGCTACAATCCGATCGCGTGCGCCAAAAACCTGGGGAAATTCGGCGCAAATCAGTAATTTCTGGGAAACCCGACGAAAAAAAGCGATTCGGGCCCTTAGTAAATGACCCCCATTGTGTTGAAATTAAGGAGTTCTAAAGTCCCTGTGCAAAATACATATTTGTCCTAGGGAACTCTCTGTTTGCTTTTTCTTATTGTTTTCTCCGATTATGTAGCTCCACAATCTCCTGGAATTGCTGAAGACGGAACAAAACATCTACAACATTGTGTTTCATGAGTTGATCCGACAAGTCAGCGTAGAGTGTGTGGAGAGAGGAGAACTACTTGCTAAGCTCAGGTCAAGTATATTAGTATTACGAGTAGTAATATTGCAAGTCAAGTCACAAGATCAGGAATTGATCTAGAGGGAGCTGTCTTCTTTAAGGTAGCTGCAAATTTTATTTTGCCATCCTGGAAAACTAATTTGCACATTTCTTACCCATAACTGTAATTATGGTGATCAATCAAAGAAAAATGAACCTTGCACAGCAAAGTGTAACGCCAAGTAAAAGTAATGGTCGACACACTCAAAACAAGTAATCAAAAAGCCAGAAAAAGCAGTGTGTCACTGACATAATGGGTTCAGAAAAACATAACAAATTTTATTTGTATCAAACACTGAACACAAACACATATCTAAAATCAATTAAAATTGTACCGAAGTACATACAATTATCTACCATGTTGTGCACTGTAGTTGGTGCAGAAACAAGACACCTCCTGAATGGGCAAAATATACCCAAGCCACCCCTAAGTATTGAAAAAACAGGTATAAAGTGCAAATGCATATATCAAGCTGCCATAAAGGTAAATGCGAGGTAAATGGATGCCTACAATGCAATCATAGTAAACATTCAATACAGGTAATGGAGGCAAACCCTAGTGCAAAATACAGATAACCTGGCAATAAACCAGTAAAATAGCAGCATACAAACGGGGTGGTAAAGTTGTCAGGAGGTGGAGGGCTCCCCACGCGTTACGTCTCCAACTGGAGACTTCCTCAGGGGTAAAAGATGCCCCCTGTGTTGCTGGGCTACCCTTATATACCCCCTACGTTTCACTCACCCTCAGCTGTAGAAACATGTGTTCAACATTATGTCCCTGAAAACCGGAAGTAGCATGTCACATGATCGCTGAAACCGGAAGTAGCATGTCACATGATCGCGAAAAACGGAAGTAGCATGTCACATGATCACGATAGGTCACATGATCAAGGTAAATATGGTTACTAGGTGACCGAATGATACCATACAGTGTTAGATTGGTCGCTTGACGATAGTAGCGCAAGAAGGCGCTATTGCGTAGGATACCATGAGAATAGTATTATTGGAAGTGTGAAAAAGATTTTTTACAATGATTGCCTTTAGTATGTAAAAAATGTGCAAAAAAAGGGAGCACCCCCTGTGGACAGCGTGTTTATGAGAAAGGATACTGACATTTAAAAGTAGTGAGAGTAGCAACCAAACGTTATTATGCGGCACTAAATAGTTTACATGAGACGAACGGCGAAGCATCGGCCATCAAGCAGAATATGTTGTCAATATACATTATTATTATGAATAATAGATATATGGAATCCAAAGATCTAAATACCGATGAGTCTATCTAGACACAATGAAAAAAAAGGGTATTTTAAGAAAATAAATGGTGTATATTATAACCATTTATTGTGAACAAATAATAGTAGTATGTGCGATAATAGAACAAGTGATTACAAGTGATAGAATCTGTAGATGACAGAAAAAATATTTGTTAGCAGGTAAATATCATTGTCTAAGGGCAGTAGACAAAAACAGCCCTTGAAAATCAATAGATTCCTAAAAAAAAAAAAGTAGAAAAGCTCAGAACAACGGAAACACCAAAGTGCCAACATGTTAAGAGGTAAGTAATCACACGTAGGTGAGTATAAGATATTATCATGGTATATAATGCAAATTTTCCAAGCGTATGGATTCAAAAAATGATCACATATTCTTGCCCTACTTGAGAGGTATAGTATATTGTTGTTAATACATGACGCTTATCAAAGTATAGTATCCATCAGAGATGGTTTTCAAAATATTGGTCTATTGAAGATATACTTAGAGACCAAAGAATAATGGATGAAAAATATAAGGTTGAAAAGAGAGGATGAAGGGATACCAACAGGGTAAAGAAGGGGGTATGTAGGGGAGCCACAGCAAACCACGATATAGTTATCACACGAATGAACAAACCTGTGTTCAGTGGGTATGAACATAAATTGTAAAACAATTGTAGTAGGTTAAGTATGGTAAAAAGTCCTGAAGGGTATAGGTCATAGGTCCATGATGAAGAAGGGATGGATGAAAGTAACAACAGTCCATGTGGGTCAGAGACCCCTTTGTCGTCCTCCTGTTGTTATAATTTGTCTTCTTTTTATAGTTCTGAGAAGGTTGCTTCCAAACAGTAGATCCTTCTCATTGACAGGAGGAGGGGCTTTGTCGGTCACTGCGAGGCACATTGGGTTGAATGGTCACATGGTAATGGTTAGTACTAAATTCGAGAAAATGTGGACAAGAATTAATTCAGTGTACAACAAATGAGTGGGGAAAAGTGACAAGGGAAAGTGACTGTGTAAGTGATAGGGGGGCCATAAGAGTCCCAAGCTACAAGGGGTGAATAACCCAAAGGAAAAAGGTGTAAGACCCGTGAAAATAAAAAGTGTAAGGGTACCATATATACCGATGGTGAAAGAAGAAAAGAGAGAGGTGAGGGATGGAAAAAGCGGATAAGGGAGTGAATAGTGAATGGTGTGTGGGGTGCATGGGGTAGGTATTTAAACTTACCACGGAGTATCACATTGATCGTGGATGCTTTTCGGTGTCCTTCGTCTGGAGAGGATAACGTAAATGTCCTCGTTAACGTTTGTAGTAGCCTGTAAACAACAAATCCTCATTGATGCCCTCGGGTGCTCGGGTGCCCAATTGGTATATCCAACGGGCCTCCCGCCTCAAAAGCTCAGAAGTTATGTCTCCTCCTCTCACATTGGTATGTACCATGTCTAGGCCAATTACCTTGATCCCCCTGGTTTTGCTAGCGTGAAAGTTGCGGAAGTGGGCTGCAACAGTAGAAAGGGTCTTACCTGACAGAAAATGTGAGCCAGCATTCGTGATGGTTGATAGATGTTGTTGGATTCTCTTCCAAAGCTCCTGTGTGGTCTGACCCACGTAAATTTTCTGACAGGGGCAAATCAGGGCATATATTACATTTCTGGTACGGCAGTTCACATAGTTACGTAGAGAGAAACTCTGGGAAGAGATTGGTTGTACAAATGTCTGGGTAGCAGGCATCAGAGAACAAATCGAACAGTTGCCACAGGCATATGAGCCTCTCAATTTTCTGCCTCTGCCAGTGGCCTGTGTCGGACGTCGAAAGTGACTATTGGATAAGTTATCCTTGAGGTTCTTGGCACGTTTTGCTATTAAGGTGGGTTTATCCGAAATGAAGTTTTTCAATCGTGGTTCACCCCTTAGGATGTTCCAATTCCTTGACAGGATTTCCCGAATATCCGACCACTGGTTATTGAAATTAGTTACAATGCCCAACTTGAATTCCTTCGTGTTACTTTTTGGTGTTAATAGATCTTGTCTATGCGAATCCCGGGCCCTGCGGTAGGCTTTAGAGATTACTCTTTTAGGGTAACCCCTGTTGAGGAATCTATCCGTCAATTCCGATGCATTCCTGCGAAAGTCATCCTCTTGTGTACAATTTCTTTTTACCCGGATAAACTGTCCCACAGGAATGCCTGTTCTCAAATGTTCTGGGTGAAAGCTGTTAAAGTGAAGTAAACTATTAGTCGCGGTGCTTTTCCGAAAGAGATCAGTGACCAGCCGGCCATTCTTTTTTGTTAGTTTAAGATCCAAGAATTCAACTGCCACCTGTGAAAAGTTGGAAGTTAGAACAATATTCCAGGGATTGTTGTTAAGTTCAGTTATAAATTCTTTACATAATTCCAAAGATCCATCCCACAATAGAAGAATATCGTCTATGAAACGATGCCAACTTCTTACGTGCCGTTTATAATAAGGTGTTGGGTACACGTGTTCGCCCTCCCACCACCCCAAAAAGAGGTTGGCATAGGAGGGCGCACAACGTGCACCCATCGCCGTCCCAGATATTTGTTTGTAAAAGCAATGGTCGAAAATAAAATAATTATGCTTCAGCACGTACCCGAGTAGGTCTACGAGGAAAGAGTCGTGTCTCCTGTCTCCTGTCGAGTTTTTGTCCAAGAAGTAAGATACGGCAGCAATTCCATCATCATGTGCAATATTGGTATATAGTGACTCCACGTCTAGAGTCACCAGCCATGTATTCTCTGTGAGACGGATTGGTTGTATCTTCTGTATGAGATCCGTTGAATCCCTAATGTAGGACGGCAAAGATAACACCATGGTTTGTAGGAAATAGTCCACATAGCTACAGGCCTTCTCACAGGTGCTCCCAATCCCCGACACGATGGGTCGCCCCGGTGGGCATGTCAGGGACTTGTGCACCTTCGGGAGCATATAAAATGTGGGGACTTTGGGGTGACTGACTGTGATGAAGTCATGCTCTTTTTTTGAGATAATCCCAAATTTTAGCGCAGAGTCTAATAAGCGCTTCAATTTATCTTGGAAGACAGAGGTGGGATCAGAGGGTAGTGGTGTATAATATGACCTGTTGCACAGTTGGCGTTTGGCTTCCATTAGATAAAGGTCCACAGGCCATAGAACAATGTTCCCCCCCTTGTCCGCTTCCTTGATAAGGAAGTTTTCGTTTGTTTTGAGTGTTTTTATGGCAAGTCGTTCCTCCCTCGTTAAATTTTCCCCACTGTGGCGATTGTCTGGTAATGTCCGAATGTCATTAGCCACACTGTTGTAAAATAGTTGTAAGGCTGGTATAAGTGAGAGGTTAGGTGTCATTTGAGAGGGGTTGCGTAATGGACAAGATTTCCTACCTGGGTTGTCAGATATTTCATTTTCACGCAGTAGGTCCAGGAGATCACGAAAAGCCTGTCGATCAGATTCCGGTACCTCATCCAGGAGTGATGGTTGATGATACAGTGTTTTAAATGCTAGCTGACGACAGAACAAAAAAACATCTTTGGTTAGTTCAAATCTGTCCAATTGGCACATGGGTGAGAAGGTTAACCCCTTACTTAAGACGGATAATTCCATGGTGGACAGGGTGTGGTCAGAGAGATTAATAACCCGTAGTTGTTCCCCTTGTTGACCTCTGGGGTTTGTTAATTCCTGTTGTATCGTCGTTTGTCCCTCTTGTAAGTGGGAGAGGGTCACTTATCACTAATTATGGTGATAATATTTGAAATAACACCTCACTTTTCTGTCATAATGGCAGTTTCACATGAAAGTGTTAATAAAGTGTATATAAAGTAAACGGCTTGTAAAATTATTTATCAGGACAGTCCTCTCTAAGAAACTTCCAACCCTGGTCTGTTACAAGCCCATACATTTGGTGAAAAAAAGTAACATAGCAGCAAGAAACAAATAAAATAAAATTGGGACAAGAACTTTTGTGCTTCTCAGAAACTTTATTTTTTGGTTTTGCTAAAGCCAAACCTTATCCGATATGATTTGTTTTTGTAGGCAGCGATATGTAATGTTATTGAATAAGATTCCACAGCAAGTCCTCAGTCTCTACAATGACCTTCTGGCACAGCGAGCATTGGATAGATGTCTAACTGAAGAGATCATTTATTTCAAGAATTCCCTTGGAGAACTTACAGAGTAAGTTTATTCCTATTACTTTGGGTATATTACGTGTTATATCAAATCTTAGAAGTGTCTAAGGTTACAAGTTTTCTGGTCTTGTACCTTTAAATCACTGTGGTAAAGAGCGTCTACACACAGTTTTAACTGTACAAAGCTGTGGACAGTGTAAGGTATTGACCCTATAGAGCTGTTTAACAACCCCTTTGTGTGTACTGATAGAAGAGGTAGCCCCCCTCCACTCTGCTCTCTAGTCACTATTTTAGCAAATCTAACTCAGGATCAATTGGCTGATCTGTGTTCAGTGAAGAGACCTAACACACCGGTGCACCCCAGTGCTCCAGGTCTAGCTACAGTCATGGAATACAATAATTTTTCACAGTCCTAATGATACTAAAAAAACACACAATTGCTACACAAAACTCCGAGGCCAATGCCTAAAACTGTGCAGATTGTAGAGTCAAAACTTCTGGTAGACTCACTTTAAAGAAGTTAAAGCAGTATTCTCCTCTGGGCATTCACATCCAGATTCATTAATCTGTCATAAATAAACATTTTTTCAATTAGATGTTATTAAAAAATGTTTACCTGTGTGAAGATAATTTCTCATAAATGTATTCATATGGTCCCTTAGAAACAAGGCTGTGTCCCTGGATACGGCCACCTCTGCTGGAGAGATTGCACAACGAAACAAAAGGTTTTTGTACATGAAATGTCCGGGAGTTACTGTATGTCCCACACCCTTCCTGTGGTAATGATTGCAGAACCCATGTGGTCAGGCAGGGCTCAATAGCACATGTCTGGCCACTGCTGCCAAAATGTGAGGTGGTCGTATCCAAAGAAGCTATCTCGTTTCTAAGGGACAACATGATTACATTTGTGAGAAATTATCTTCACACAGGAACATTTTTTTTAACAACATCCAATTGAAGAAATGTTTACATGTGGCAAATTAATTAAATTAAATGTAAATGCCCAGATGAGAATACCCCTTTAAACCAAAAATATTGAAAAAATTGTCAGCTCACCACTAATTTTTTGATCCATTGTCCACTATGGAGTGCCAGGAGAGGAGGAGGATCTGTGACGGCTTCAGCTTGGAACAAATATCAAAAAAGGAGGAATCTCCAGCACTATATTTCATTAGAACATGTTAAAAACATTTTGGCTCGAAATGCGTAGATCTTTTGCTTTTTACCTGATGCACATCTCTGTTTTTTAACATGTTCTAATATAATATAGTTTTATATTTTTTATAACTGAAGTGCTGGATATTCCTCCTTTTTTCACTTTAAAGAGGACCTGTCACCATCTACAACTCCTTACATTCATATATACTTAGGAGAATTTAACATACCTTCCCTGATAGTTTTCTGGCAAACAATGGGGCAAATTTACTCACCCGGTCCATTCGCGATCCAGCGGCACGTTCTCTGCGGTGGATTCGGGTCCGGCTGGGATTCACTATGGCAGTTCCTCTGACGTCCACCAGGTGTCGCTCCCGCGCTGAAGTTCCCCGGAATGCACTGATCTTCACCAAGCTGGACCGAGTAAAGGTAAGCGCGAGTCCAGGGACACTTTTTTTTTTTTTAAATGCGGCGGTTTTTCCGAATCCGTCGGGTGCATGCTGGCGCCGATGCGCCACAATCCGATCGCGTGCGCCAAAAACCCGGGGCAATACATGGAAAATTGACACATATTGGAAATATTCAGGTAACACGTCGGGAAAATGCGAATCGGGGCCTTAGTAAATGACCCCCAATGTATGTAAAAAAATGCATTTCCGGCATTTTTCGCGGTTTTCCGCCCCACATACATTACTACTTTGCGATAGCCTTTTACATTTAAATAGTTATGAATTATTTTAACTAGAAACTATATAAGAATGTTATGTCCTTGTTTCTTCCAGTGAGTTATACCAAGTACGGGAACATGACATGCGCGTGAGCAAAGATGCAAAACAAGCACAGGCTGAACTGGCTAAGGCCCTCAACAATGCCAAGAAGAACGCCAAGTAAGACTAACTACAGTTCTATACATCACCTAAATGTACATTCCCTGAAGATGGTCACACACTGCAAAATTGCAATATTTTATGTAAAATATTCATGGATTAAAGTTTAAGGTTCAGTTCACATGTTCTCCCAATTACACCAATGGGAGTCCGTTATGTCTTTTTCACACAAGCAGCATTATCCACTCATGGAAAAAAGTAGTAACTACCCCATATTCCGGTCGAATCTGTAATCTAAACCAGCCCTTAAAGAATAATAAAATGCAACTGTTAGAAGTGATCTGGGCAAATGCCTACAAAAAAAACCCCAAAATTACCGGCACATGATAAATGACATCATAAAACATATGTGGATGTAGGGTACACTATAAGAGTGCTGGCTTTCTCAGTCTTTTAGAAGAGTATCGTGAGTTGTATGAATTACAAAGAAGTCGCCTGGAGAAACAACTACTTCACCTCACTGAAGAAAGAGATCTTTGGAGTTCTGCAACTTACAGACTGGCAAGAAAGGTAACTTTATGAAAATAAATAAAGAACATACACCCAAGTTCTATTTCAGAATTTACATGACAAGCGTAAACATGCCTTGCAGCACTTTCAACCAATTTAGGCCGCGGTCACAAGTACCACTAGGTGTCCGTCATAACGCGACGCTAGCGCACAGGGGGAGGTCCTTGGCCCGAACGCACATGCGTTTCCAGGGAAACGCATGCGATTGTTAAGCCGATCACATGCGTTTCTCTGGAAATGCATGTGCGTTCGGGCCGAGGACCTCCCCCTGTGCGCTAGCGTCGCGTTATGAACGGACGTCTAGCGGTACGTGTGACCGCGGCCTTAGACCCGTTTATGTCTTGCTTGATGATGGCTTGTGGATGGGTTATGTCCTCAGAGAACAGTTTCATAACTGTTTTTTTTTTTGCATCATGTATTCAGCTGTCCACCATCTCTGTAGCCACTTGACATTTGACAGTTCTCAGGAGACCATGTCCCATGATCACTGGTGCTTGGTGCTCTCAGTGCTGGTGGAATCTGGAAAGAAGCACATGATCCAAATACCAAACACCAATAATAAGAACAGCCATCACAATCATGTTAGCATAATCATGTGGGCATATTGGTGAGGGATTGATTGAGTTAAAATATATTTTTAATGAGCATATAATGACTCTAGTTCTGTCATAAATCTTATCGCAAATTTATTCTTAGGTTATAGAAGAGAATCAACTACAGCTGGCTCGTAGGTTGTACATGAGTGAGAAGACCTGGACAAAGATTGTCCGGCATTTCATTGTACTCCTTGCATCAAATGTGAGTTACTGTGTAATGTAACATAATCAAGTCATCTACTGAGATTATTCATTACTTTCATAGGAAGCAAGGTGCAATCCTAGGGCTATGTTCAAACATCAGAATTGCGTCTACTGTATGGCCTTCTGACTTTTATTTTAACCAACCTTTCTGATATATGTAGAAAGAATCAATTCAGATTCTTATCTACACTAAATGTAGAACATGTTGCTTCTTCTTTCTTTTAACATGTTTTCTTCTATGCAAAACACCCTCCCATTGAGTAAAATTGTATCAGTCGTTCCTTTAAGCATGACCATTTCATTTTTTTTATTTATGATTTGGATTTAATAGATCAAGGATTTGGAAATAAAAAAAACATTGCAGGTTTCTTCTCAAACCTTTGCCAATTCAATAGTGAATGGAGCTGAGCTGCAATAAAATACACAGCCTATGGACAGGTGTGGTGTTATTTTGGGAAAAAAGCAGACATGGATTAGTAACAAGTGATTGTTCATGATTTCTCTGCAATTCAATGCTTACATGTGATTATGATCCTACTTTAGGACACAAAAGACCTTTCCGAAATCCAGCAAATAACAGAGCGATGGAGAGATCACATGACCCGTTTTCAGCTAGAGCTACAGCGCAGTGAAGAGTCCAGCAGAGAGAAGATGCAGATTATCTGTCAAGACTTGAAGAAATGGCAGCAATATTTTGGGGAGAAAGTTTTGTATGACAAAGTTTCTTCTACATTGTCTTCACCATAATAACTGTGGTTTTTATATGATGTATTTGCATTACCTTACTTGTGCACACAGGAATTGTGATGTGCAGGGCTTGATAAATTCCCTTAAATTATTTAATATTTGGGAAGTAATTACGCACACTATTAAAGGGGTTGTCTATTGGTCACATTTGGTTCATGTGACCTTGCTATTTTATTAGATTTGTAATCCAAATACACAGAGATATTTATATTTATGACCTTCAACTGAGATACATCATTATACCAAGTTTATGGGGTCCAACAAACATACAGGGGATGCTCCAACCTCAACAGATTACAGCTGGAGCATCTCACAATACAACACAAGTACCAATCACATGCCATATTGCAAAATTTTGTGAAAAAAATTCTCCTCTTTTTGTAAACTGTTCATGATTTTGCAGTACAGCATATATGTAAGGAAGATATTACCTTTCTACTACTAATGAATGAATTTCTTTTCAGTTCATTCATTCATTATCCTTTTCTTTTCTCCCAGTGTGGACTGGCACTACCATGCGCCACAAGAAGAGCAGTCAATCACGTTACTACAAGATGTAAAGAACTGGGAAAATGTATGTAAATGTTATGGTTACACATATTTTGGAACGGTTTAAACCTGACAAACTGAGGCTGCATGTGTATGGGGGGGGGGGGGGGGGGAATGTGGGGGATTAAGAAGCCATAATGAGCAAGTCACTCAATGGATTATCTTCAAAGAAATGTAGTGCTGATAATATGTGGCTTTCCGGTGTGGAATCCTTTTAGAACATAGGGTTGAGTATGCAAGTATAGTCATTTGGCCAGCAGCTATCTAATGTGCAAAACCTATTTACCCTCTCGTTGTTTTTACAAAAACTAGGAAATATTAAAGTTATATTAATTCTACTTTTAATATTTATGTAGATGCTGGTTGAAGAACAACAACGGTTTGAGGGGAATAATGTCCTCAGCTGTCAGGAGTCTTTAAAAATTGCCTCTGATATTCAGAAAGAATGGTCTCAATTAGGAGAGAAATTACTTAAAAGACATCAAGATTTGGACGGAAGTCCAGCTCCAGAGCAGAAGGCTATGGAAGACCTGAACAACACCATAGAAGAACTCAGTGAGCAATTCAGAAGAAGAGTGGAGGGGGAAAATGGTGAGTGACTTTGTGGTGCTGGAATAGAAATATTACAAAAATCCAACAGATGCCAGAATAAAAGAGACAGTCTCTTCAAGATGAGATAGTGCTCTATATACTAAAATTAAAGTACTGTATATACTTGAGTAGAAGCCAACCCGAGTATAAGCCGAGGCACTGCATTTTACCATGAAAAACTGGGAAAACGTTATTAACTTGAGTAAAAGCCTTGGGTAGGAAATGCAGGTGCTACTATCTAATAACATGTCCAGTAGTCTCCCCTCATGAATGAAATGTCCACAGAAACCCCTACAATAAAAAAAAGTCCAGCAGAGTGCCCCCTTAAATGTAATGTCAAGCAGACTGCCCCCATAAAAAAATGTCCAGAAGAGTGCCCCCCATAAAAGTAATGTCCAGAAGAGTGCCCCCAGAAAAGTAATGTTCAGCAGAGTGCCCCTAGAAAAGTAATGTAGATTAAAAGTAAAGCAGTGTGCCCCTATTAATGTCATGTCCAACAGAGTGCCCCCATAAAAGTAGTAATAAAACATCCAGCAGAGTGCCTCCATTAATAAAACATCCAGCAGAGTGCCTCCATTAGTAAAACGTCCAGCAGAATGCCTCCATTAATAAAATGTCCAGCAGAGTGCCTCCATTAATAAAACGTCCAGCAGAGTGCCTCCATTAATAAAACGTCCAGCAGAGTGCCTCCATTAATAAAACGTCCAGCAGAGTGCCTCCATTAATAAAACGTCCAGCAGAGTGCCTCCATTTATAAAACGCCCAGGAGAGTGCCTCCATTAATAAAACGTCCCCTTAAAGAAATGAAGTTAGTACTCACCCTCTGGCGCTGACTTCCGGCGCCCTCTTCTCCTCACACATCTTCGGGTTCCCAACCTGGACGGAAGATGCATGCCAGAGAAATCTGCCGGCACAGAAACTATAATGTCAGCTGGCGGTGATACTGCAGCATCATAGTTCCTGGGCCCGGTCAGTGCCGGAGGGCTATTATTAAGCTTAATTTTTTTACATACCCGAGTATAAATTGAGTGGCTTTTTCAACCAGAGTATATGTGGTATACATATTCTACTGTGGCTACTAGTTCCAGTGATGCTCCTGTCCATTCTTCACTGTCACTCCTGGCTGGGCTGGAAGTGTTGGTGATCATAGTAATCACTGACCCCTGCCATTCCCAGTGACATAGAAAAAATGATGTCACCTGGGCCAGTGAGAGCACTTATGGCTGCAGCCGTCCCATGATTACTAACACTTCCAGCCCAGCAGATAGTATCAGTGAAGAGGCAACATGTGTGAACCAGGTAATTAAACTTTATTTATATACTTTATAATACTTTATTTTTATACTTTTTATGAAAAACCCCTTTAATCCTTAACTTGTGATGATTGTATTTAATATGTAAGAAATTATATTTGTATTGGAAACTACTTCCTTTTCCGAAGAAGCGATTTTAGTGGCAGTACAAAAATGTCTATATTCTTCTCTGCACCTTGATCCACAGGAGTCGCAAAAGGCCTTATGTCTTTTTCAAGCAGCATTGAGAGCTGGTCATTGCCTATGCATCCACTGAAACTAACACCGAAAGAAATAAAAGAATCTGATTGGTTGACCCTAAACCATCTGCTTCCTGATTGGATAACACATGCAGAAAGGATATTGGAACTTATAGGAAACACAGAATCGGAAGACATTTCAGGGATAATTCCAGATAAAAAGTAAGGGCAATACACTACCACATACTGAATTTATGCTACCCATACTCTCTAGATATGTAAGGCTGATGGATGTTAAGGAAAGTCATGCTGACATCATTGCCCATCATTTGTTCCCTTATAGAATGCATATTCAAAATGTTTTGTAAACCAAAATAGATCATTTGTAAAACTGTTAGTAATAGGGCTCATTTAGGAGGATGTTTTTAACATCAGTATGCTATACATTTTTTTAGAGCACAGCATACTGACCCATTGATAAAAAACGGACATGTGAACAGACCCATAGAAATCAAAGATGTGCAGACAGCAAGAAAGAAAAATTTAAATTGAAAAAAAAAGGACACAACACAGATGACATCTGTATGAGGTCCGGTTTTTATCAAATGCTGCAGGGCAAGCAACTGGGCAGGACAGAAAAAAGATTAGAAGTTCAATAGAAATGTGTCGCATTCCCCGTGTTAAAGGTGCACCAGAAAAAAATTTGGTGCATTCTGTCGAAGCAGTGCAGGGGGCGCCAGATTCATGAAGAGCAGGCGCCATAAAACCTGAATGTGGCGCCCCCTGTACTATACACTGCCAAACTGCACATAGTACAGACTGCACTTTTCTTAGTAAATGTGCCCCTATGTACTGTAAATTCTGTACTGTAAGTTCACAGTCTTGAAATTATTAAATAGTAATCATGGAGATAGTTCAAGTGAAGAACCAAAAAAACTACAGCCTCTATACCACAATAGATTGTCTTGTATATACCACTATAATATGACAATATTTTCTTAGATTGAATAGTCTATATAATGATCTCTGTAGATGTCTTATGTTTCTTTGACTATAATAGCTTGTATTTTACTAGAGTGAAACTGGAAGAGGTCTTGAAGATGTTGCAAAACTGGGTACTGACCACAACAAATGGAACAGAGAGAGATGATCTGCAGCTCACCCAAGAGGTTGGGAAGTTATTGTGAGAAAAATTACAATTTGAAGAAACAATATAATCAGTTTTCTATCCTAAATCACATAATATTACAAGACTTATAACCTTTTGTGTATTCTGCTTATATTTTTGGATTGTTAGGGTGGACATTTTGAATGAGGTCTTTGCAGAAGTTTCACAATACATAATTTACTGGGAAATGGTTCCATACAACTTGTTATATAATAATCTTCATTTTTTCTCATTATCCCCTGGATAGGGAATAACAATCTGATTTGTGAGAGTCTGGTAGCTGGGATGCCCATGATCGACCATGCATTCTGCCACTCCATGCGCTGTGAGTGCCAATGAGAGTCCCCGATGTTGCAGAGCATTCCGCGTGGTATTCTCATAGTGGATCATGAGAGTGCAAGAGATACCTGAGCACTGTGCTTGGCAATTTCTGACACTCCTGCACATGCAGGACATGCTGCGCCATTAACTAGCAAGAACAACAACCTCATTCTTGTGATTGGTGTGGATCCTTGCAGTTGGAACCCCACCAATTTGTTATCCCCCTACTTTGTGGAGACAGGATTTGTTGAGTTTCTTTTAGAATATGGTAACACAAAACTATTTTTTTAAGTGTTTTTAATTGTTTAACCCCAGTTTAAACCTCGTTTTCACCCTTAAGACACAGCCCTATTTTTTAAATCTGCCTGTGTCACGATATGCAGTTATAACTTTGGAGCGCTCTATCTTACCGAGTTTATTTTCAAACAGTTTTTTTCATGACATGTTTTACTTCACATTAATTCTATATTTTACTTGAAAGATATTCCACTTATTTGTAAAAAAAAATGGAAATTTTGTGAAATTTTTAAAAATTTTCCTATTTTTCGGATTTCTAAATGTTATACTTATCATACAGTTAGTCTAACTGCCCAAATTGGTTTCTAACTAACATTAACCCTATGTCTACTTTTTGCTGACATGATTTTTTATATGTTCAGTTATTTTATTAGGATGTTAGGAGGCTTACAGTTCGAACAGCGACTTTCCAAATTTTCAAGTGAATTTCAGATTCAATGGGGGTCATTTACTAAGGGCCCGATTCGCGTTTTCCCGACGTGTTACCCGAATATTTCCGATTTGCGACGATTCTCCCTGAATTGCCCCGGGATTTTGGCGCACGCGATCGGATTGTGGCGCATCGCGCTGGCATGCACGCGACGGAAATCGGGGGGCGTGGCTGAACTAAAACCCGACGTATTCGGAAAAACCGCCGCATTTAAGAAAAAAAATGTGTCACGAAAATTACACTTACCTTCACCAGGTATAGGCCGGTGAATTTCAGGGCATTCCAGCGCGCCTCCGGGGAACTTCAGCGCAGCAGCGCCACCTGGTGGACGGCGGAGGAACTACCTTAGTGAATCCCGGCCGGACCCGAATCCTGTGCAGAGAACGCGCCGCTGGATCGCGAACGGACCGGGGTAAGTAAATCTGCCCCAATATTTTTAGGGGACAATTCATCTTCAAAAGGGTTTTCAAAGTTTTATTTACTAGAAACTCCCCACAAATCACCCCATTTTTAAAACGGTACCCCTCAAACTATTCAAAACTGCCTTTGGTAAGTGTGTTAACCCTTTAAGCTTCTCACAAGAAACAAAATGGAGGTTGTATTTTGAATTTTAACATTTTGACAATAAAATGATTATTTAGTCCGAAAATTTACACAATCATGCAGGATAAAATGAGAAAACCGATTTTGTTGTGAATTTTCTCACATGTAGGGCAATATCCCACACTTGAAAAATTAAACTGCTTTAGGATCCACAGCTGACAGCAGAACAGTAGAAGGCATTGAGCTTTTAGGGGGCAGATTTTGATGACGTTTTTTTCAGGTGCCATTATATATTTGAAAAGTTCCTAAGCGGGGCCAGCACACACAGTCGCGCCACACACTCTAATGCCTACCACGGCGGCTCGCACAATGACGTCATTGTGTGAGCCACCATGGCCGGCTTCAGAGTGCGGACTCTCAGAGGAAGTGCGCGGTGCCTGACTGGAAAGCAGCGGTACCAGTAGCGTGAGTGGAAGCTGTGTCAAAACGCTGGGCTGCCCTTCACAGCATTAAAGCAGCCTTTTGAGGAGGTGAGGGGACGGGTAGCCCTGTAAAGGCAGCTCTGGGGGGAGAGGGGCCCCTGTGATTTCAGCTCTGGGGGGAGAGGGGCCCATGTGATTTCAGCTCTGGGGGAGAGGGGCCCTGTGATTTCAGCTCTGGGGGAGAGGGGCCCCTGTGATTTCAGCTCTGGGAGGAGAGGGAGCCTTGTGATTTCAGCTCTGTGGGGAGAGGGGCCCCTGTAATGGCAGCTCTGGGGGGAGGGTGGCCACGCAACGGCAACTCTGGGGGGTGGCAGGCCACTGTAATGGCAGCTCTGTGGGGGACCCTTTAATGGCAGCTCTGAGAGGGGCTGTAATGGCTACTATGGAGGGAGGAGTGGCCCCTGTAGTGGCAACTCTGGGAGGAGAGGGGGGACCTATAAAAGCATCTCTGTGTGGAGAGGGGCCACTGTTTTTTTTTTTTTTTTTTAAAGTTTTTTATTTCTTCTTATAATCCACATATATAAATCTCCAATACATATACATATAGTATACAGAACATAACAATCACGTAGATAATATACTTTCCCATCTCTAGCCTAAACAAAAACAGAGTACATATTGGGAGTTAAACATCCAACCTTAGCCAAGAGATGTTACATTTCATATACATATATCTAGAGATTATACTCCATACTATACTTATCTCAACACCCACCCCCCCTCCCCACCCCCGAAGAAAAAAAAAGAAAAAAAACACAGCACAAAAATAAAAAAATTGTTTCCCCTCTCTAACTCTCCAGATTTATTATCAAATTAGAATTTATTCCGCAATCTCCTAGTCTCTCCCACCCCTCCCATATTTACATAAAGAGCTTTGGTTTGATTAATTCTTTCTCGGTGACTTTTCATATAGAACATTTTTTTTGTGTAAGAAACATCCAATCCCTCACCTCTGGGGGATCCGGTGTAGAATCCATTTGTACAGAAATAACTTTCATGTGCACCGCATAGAACAGAGGGGCCACTGTAATGGCAGTTGGAGGAAGGGAGCTTGTGGCTTTTAATGCAAAAACCTAAAGAACTGGGCCCTTCATTCCATTTTTCACTCCCCAACATCAAACTTATTTATTTATACACGTAAAGAGTGTAAGGGCTTGTTTTTTGTGTAACAATTTGCAATTCATAGTAACAATATTTAATATTCCATGCCATGTACTGGGAAGCTGGAAAAAATCAAATGCTAGTGAGTACTTGGTTTGAAAAACCCGCATTACGTGCCATTTTCTTGTGGGCTTGGTTCTTACGCTGCACGTCGCGCCCCAAATGACAGGTCTCCTTTATTTTTTTGGTCCTTGGTCGATCAAGCAGAGATATACCCAACATTTGTAGAGGTTATATATAGCTTCATATCATTTACAAAAATTAAAACCTCCTGTACATAAAAGTGTTTTTTATTTCCATGTTAATGCGTGTGGGTGGTGTACATTTTTTGTGCTTCAATGACGCTTATTCCATGCTTCTATATTTGGAACCGTACTATTTTGATTGCCTTGTTATGGAATTGTAATATTTAGTAAAAGGTTTCAATAACTGCCGAATTCGCATTTGGATAGCGACTTTGGACTCTTTTCCGTTAGAACGGTAAAAACCGTTGAGTAACATTACGCATTATGGATCCCAGAGCAAACCTATGTGTTATCATTTTCAGGGTTTATTTATTAATGACTTCTAGGAAAGTGGGAGCGGGGGTGGTGAGATGTTTGTTTAGGTATTTCTAAATACTTATATATTTTTTTTTGTTTATTTTTTTTTTTACTTTTATCACGTTTTTTTAATCACTTTTAACTATTTTTTAGAACCCCTAGGGTACTTTAACCCTAGGTCAGTGATGGCGAACCATTTGGAGATAGAGGCCCAAACTTCAACCAAAACCCGTATATGTTGCAAAGTGCCAAAATGACAGTTTAAGCTGTAACTTTGACACCTGCTTATATAAATCACAGGTTTCAATCGTATTGCCGTCCGGAGTTCACCAATATAATAGAAATATGATGGAGAAATTTGCATTGTAGCTTCCTCGCAGAGTGCCCTGAAAAGGAAGAATCCAGGTTCCCAGACCAGGAGCTCCAAAAATAATCTCTCTGTCCACACTTTCTTGTTTCTCCTGTAGCCCTGGCAGCAAGGGATGTTGCATTAAAATGGCGCTGAGCATGGCATGTACTGAGCTGTATTGGACCGCAGGAGGAAGCCCTGAGTCCTGTCTGGCAAAGTCTGTATTGGGGTGAAGGCCTGGGTGCCCACTAAAAGGGCTCCGAGTGCCACCTCTGGCACCCGTGCCATAGGTTCGCCTCCACTGCCCTAGGTTGTCTGATTGATCGTACCATATACTGCCATACTACAGTTTTGCAGTATCTGTGGATTTTCCTCCTCATTCATTACAATGTGTGAATCGCACATTTTAGTGAATAGGTTAAAACGAGACCCGAGTCTGTCGTGGCAACCGTTCGCCGGACAGACAGGACAGTGAACACTAAAACATGGCTTATACTTTATAAGTCCCCCAAAGTAGGGTCAGTACAAGACAAAAAAAGTTATGTCTATAGCTCTTCGAATAATGACACAGAAAGAACCAAAAATAAATATCGTCTTGTTACTGCTCCCCCAGGTTACAAATCTTCATACAGCCATGGTGCAGTACATGGTGAACGTTCTCATGTTAATGTCTCCTGACTACTCTTCTCATTCTGACGCCTCGAATAACACAGTTGTCGCTGGATTTGAAGAAGAAGCGTTTCCAGAAACAGTTTCTTTGCAGCAAATGCAAGAAGCAGCTCTTTCCTTATCTGAAAAAGTCAATAGTTTCTCTTGTTACATTACAAAGTGAGTAGAAATATTAACATTGTATATTGTCAATTATGAGAATATGCAAAGCTAAAGCTCTCTCTCCATGACAGGTGTTGCCAAGAGATGGTGGCGAACAACCCAATAGTGAGCGATGAGGGTTATGAGATGAGACAACTACAATCTATCAAGGTACTATCTATCAGTATTCTTCTTACTAGTATGGTTTAAAAAAAAAGATATAAAGTTCATCAGAGGGATAAAGATCACATTCATCAGATGGATGAAAAAATGAAAAGGGCTCAGGGGAAGGTGTTGGACAATTTTATTTAACATAGAAGTATTAATGTTACTCTGCTGTAAGAAGACACCCAAATCCTTCTCCTATTCCTGCTGTGGCCGACTCCTGAGGTCAGCTATTCCAAAGATCCACAAAAGCCTAGTCATTTCCATAAATTTATTAAAGACTCTATATGAACTCTAAAGCTGAACAATGAATGATATGGGTGTGGTATTTAAAAATAAGATAAGGCAAGCAGTCTATGAAGATGCAATGGTTTTTTATTCCCTCAAAATGATAAGGCAACATGTTCTGCTCCTTTAGATCTCTTGTAATGAATGGATTGAAACCTGCCAGTTGCTTCTCACAAAGGTTACAGAGCGGGCGACACCATCATCAACTCCAGAGGATTCACAAAGCAAAGGCAATAAAGAGGTAACAGGTCATTAATGTTCTGCAGATAGAATAGTATCAGGAAACAAGGTTCAGGGTTGCGGATCAAGTTGGGGTTCAGGATCAAGCAGGATACAGGGCTCTGTATAACCAGCCCTGAGTAGATTGGGGATAAGCCATTTATCCAGTTCCTTGGCCCTGCATCACCCAAACCACAGCTGAGACTAGCACTGAGCTCCCGAATAAACCACCCAGCTTTCCAGGGATACTGCAAGGCATCTGAGGGGTTTGGCTCACAGGCTCCGAAGCCTGCAATCAGAAGCCATTCAGAGAGTTCTGACAATGTTATAATCTAAGCTTGTCTACTAATAAGGCCTCATGCACTCAGATGATTAATGGTTGTGTGCTAGATGTTGGTTGCGGTTAACATAAGGCTCCATTACTTTCCTTGTGATCTGCTCATGTCCTTGTCTGGTGTACTGCACATGATCACTGTTTGGGGCTAACTGCCCAGGCAAATTATAGAGCAGGTCCTACACCTGCCCATCATAGTAGCCCAGACAGACATTTTGTATTGATGCCAAACAGGCCGCAAACAAGGGATCATGTTCAACTGTTTGCGGCCAGCACAGGCGTTACAGTGTAATATAGCTCAGGCTCCAAAACAATTCACCCTGAAATCAAACCACCACAGGTTGGCACAAACCACGCAAAGGATTCCTAAAAAACAATTTGCAGAAAGAAGCTCGCTCTGAGGTTAAATAATATATTACGCACTTTTCACATTTCCCTTTACATTTGCTGAAGCACATAATACACATAAGTGTAGGTGCCAAGTAAAACAGCCATGAGGCATACAACATGCTGGTATACACTGACATATCTTTTTTGCTATAAATTCAGTGAGGGGAAATATATTTCCATAAAGGGGTTTGCCTATTAAAGAAAATTCTCAAATTCAATCCCCTAGTGTTGTTTACACAATAAAAATCATTTTTAACCCCTTACTTTACAATTTTACTGAGTTGTATTGCTGTTTTAGCTCCTATCAGTCCCTAGACAGGTCAGTGTAAAATTCCAGAGTGTGGGCAGGGACTCTCTAAGCAGACGCTTCATGACCCATTTAGTTCTGTGGGGTGACAATGTGGTTAGATTAGCAGGGCTCAGGTTTCTATACACTTTTATTTGGCTTTTGAACATTCTACTAGTATCTGACACATAGAAAAAGAGATGAGACCAATCAGAGCTGATGTGGCACATTCGCTTACCCGTCCGGAGGAGTTCCCTAAAGTGCATTGTCTGACGACAGTGCACTGTGCCACAATTCACTAACATTGTTCGCCCGGTATCCTGCATGTGTCGCTTCCCCATCAGGTCTGCTGGAGTTTACCTCCTTCTTCCCCACAATTTTAATCTTAAATCCCGCGCTCAGTACGAATCAGTCGAATCGTCCGGCGACCCTCCCCCCGATTTCGCACGAAAGCCGGCACCGCTGTACGAAAAACCGATCGTGTGTGACACTATACCCTTCTTAACCCCTGTCATAGCGGTGCATTCCCCAAAAACCATGAACAGTCCAGCAGAAATGTGATCCGCGGACCCTTAGTAAATAAGCCCCACTGAGATACATGAGATGCCTATTACACACAGTGGGGCTCATTTACTAAGGGCTCTGCGGCCGCACTTTCGTCGGGTTTCCCGAATTTTTCCATTTGGTGGCGAATTCCACCAAGATTTTGGCGCACATGATCGGCCGGCTTTCACGCGACAGAAATCAGGGGGTGTGGCCTTTGGACAATCCGACGGATTCGGAAAAAAGCGGAATTTAAAAAACGAAATGTGTCGCAAGATCAAGCACTCACATACACCAGGAAGAAGAAGGTGAACTCCAGCGGACCTCAGCGCAGCAGCGACACATGCAGGATATCGGGCGCACGACCTTAGTGAATCCCGGCAGAACCCCAATTCACGTCGGAGAACGCGCCACAGAAGCGCGACAGGACCGGTTAAGTAAATGAGCCCCAATGACACTCTTAGCTCAGATAACTCACTATAACACACATAGCTCTGCTATATACCTTCCCTGCCTTGGATAAAGATCTTACCTGTCTGTAGCTTGTAGCGCAGTGTCAGACAGAAAAACAAGATGTCTACCCCGACCCTAAACTCTGAAGATCCAGGGGCGAGTGTAGGGGCAACCAAAATTGTGTACAGCAGGACTGATAGAGACAGGTTGGAATTATATCTGTGAAATGCTGCATTTTTATCAATAACAGTGAATTAGAGAATGTGTAATTTTGTGATCCTGAGTACATATAAGAAACTTGTCTACATGAGAATACCCATTTAAGCGGACTACCTTTGTAGGTGTATAGCGTTTTAAAAGCCACTGAGAAATCTGGGTAAGAAATATATAGATTTTCCAGTCTACAAAAAGAAAAACTATACCTCTAGGTATCTGGAGCACTGGAGGCAGCTTTCTATTTGTTAACCTACAAAACTTTTTTCAAAAGTTCTCAGTATACAGGACAGTGTAATGTGCAGTATTTTTCTGCACAGCATTGCACAATATAAAGGGTCAAAGGGTAAAAGCAAAGCACAAGGTGTGAACAGTTCCATGTCTTGTAATGGTAATCAGTGCCCATAAGAACATTTTTCTATTGTAAAGCCTCCACTACTTTGGCACACAGGTTCTGTACTGCAACCCTGCAGAGACTCCTGCTCAGGATGTCATGAGGGTCATAGGTTTCGATGGCATCATTTCTAAAAAATCTTTGAGGGAAGAGGAAATCCCTGTTTTTACACAGGTTAGGAATTTATTTTAATTAGTTTTTTTAAAATTCTATTTTAATTGTAGTAAAATAAAACAAGTCTGTCACTGTGTGCTATGTAGGGTGTTCTCACAGCTAGCCGCCCCAGCACCCCACACTCCATACAAGCATTTGAGTCCTTATCATCTTTGGAACAATTGGCGGCTGTATGTAACTGTGTTACTGGGGGAGAGGCGGCTGTATGTAGCTGTGTTACTGGGGGAGAGGCGGCTGTATGTAGCTGTGTTACTGGGGGAGAGGCGGTTGTATATACCTGTATTACTGGGGCGAGGCGGCTGTATGTAGCTGTGTTACTGGGGTTAGTCGGCTGTATGTAGCAGTGTTACTGGGGGAGAGTCGGCTGTATGTAGCTGTGTTACTGGGGGAGAGGCGGTTGTATATAACCTGTATTACTGGGGACGAGGCGGCTGTATGTAGCTGTGTTACTGGGGATGTGGCAGCTATATGTAGCTGTGTTACTGGGGGGCGAGGCGGCTGTATTTAGATGTGTTTCTGCTGGGATAGTGAGCAGGAGTCTACATATACCGCGGGCGATCCAAGAGAAACAGGTTATTTTACTCATGTGTCATGTGGTAACCTATGAGCGTCCATATCTGCTGACGATCCAAAAGAAGAAAATTTTTTATATACTATGTTTAGAGTTATGTGATGGAAATTCGAGTTTTCTCATAAGGTTGCTTGGTAATCAAATTTCGGCATACAAGAGGTCCTTTGGGCTCAGATCTTCGCCCTAGACTCGGTTATCTCGATTGTATGGCTGCGTTTTCGATGGTACAATCTCTTCTGCGATTTCTTTCACATAATATCAGTAGAATGTCTATAGAGGAGGATAATCAACATTAATCTGTTCTCTACACACAAAATTGTTGCATTGACTGTACGCCCATGTCCCGAGGTAGGTGGCGCCCTGCACTAGAATTTGCAATCTCTGGTTATGAATGACGAACAAGTTCAAAATTGAAATATTGTAAGTTACTGAGACTATACGGAGGCATAAAAACTAAAAAATGCGTAATGTTTTTTTTGTATTAAAATAAATGTGAACTGAAAATAAAACGGTACACTCTCTGCCCGCTGGCCTTTGTGAAACCTCTCTGAGTTTTTGATTTAGTTCCCAGGCCTGCAAAAGATCAGCCGTAATGTTTCTCTAATGAACTTTATTTTATAATTCCTTGGTCCGCTTAGAGTCAAAAGGTTTAAAAATCTAATTCTAACAGGGACAAAAAAAATTTTTTCTGGAGCACAATTATCATTATACATGTTCTGCCTTACAATACTAGTTAAACTTATGAGAAACATATGAACCATCTTATATAACTTTAGTAACATTATGGTATTATATATTTATTAGATTATGTTATACAGACTTTTAGGACAATTATGGTATCTAATTAGCATGATATGTTTAATCATTGTATCACCTATGCACTTTTTTAATATTCATTGTGGTAATAATCATACTTTTGTAATCATATTCGGCACTTAATTTGTTTTTTGTATTGTATCCCCCCGATTTATGTCAGTAAACGCTAGATAGCCTTTATGGAGGCGCTTTTTTGGCACTCACAGTGTTAACTTGCATGCATTAAACTTACCTAGCAGTACTCCGATAACCTCTTCACAGGGGCGCTTTAGCGCAATCTCCCCATAGACAATGTTTCAGGTCTCTCAGTTTTCTATCTTGAACAACGGTCGCGCATCCTCACGATACTTGTTCAGTGACAATCGGTCACTATTACGCATGTGCCGTGAATACATTCCATACTCCGATAATGCCCGTATCTCGCGATATTTGGGTCACGTGACCGCGGGTTAGGTACCGCTACAGATCACGGACTCGTGATCACTGCAACCCTTCCTTAAGTTATGGTCCATCTTTCTTTATATATCGGATCCTACCAAAGTCACGAATTGGCCAGCGCCCCAGACGAAGGCCCCCCCCTTTTCAAGTGAGCCGAAACTGTAGCGTGGGAACGCGGCCCTCTCTGGACAGCGGAACTCCCAAACACCACTGACTGCCTGGTAGAGAGAAACACGATTTTGTATGCTAATCACACGACAGGGTATATTACAATTACCATCTCAATTCCAAAGCCACCCCATATTACTGGGCTTATCTCACCAGGTGTTTTCTATTCCAATAATATTACTACCATTCTGGTCCAGATTGGATCGCTCCGATTTTTCTGTATTCCAGTCCCACCTTTATGTTTTTTATTGTACTTTAAATGTACTAAGGTCACAATAAAGAATTCTTGTTTACATGCATCCTCTTTGTGGTCCTTTTCTCTCCCCTTTTTGAGGGGTAAAGTTTTTTCATATGACATATCCTTTAGTAACACCTGGGGACTTCCTTTATAAACTATTGATGGGTGATTCGTGTTACTTTCCAGGAATGTCTCAGTGTTCTGTTGTTCTATCGTGGTTCTACAGAGTCTCTAGTGAAGGTAATACACTATATCCCAAGAAGGGAAAAATATAAGGCCCATGTAGACAAAAAATTATAAATCAGGACTTGGCTAATGTTGATACATGCAAACAAGATAAAAGGATATTTTTAGTAGTTAAGAATTTAATTTATCTAGGGCTTACCCGCCCTCACTTCAGTTGTACAGGTGACTCCGTACCAGGGGGAGGAGAACAAATTCCAGGACACACACAGTTCTCTTGGTAATTAACATATCTTGCTCCCAGTTTATTCTCTCAGCCTGCATAATAGTCACAGACAGAAATCATCAAAGGGTGGTGAATAGAAGACCTGCATTGCTATGGCCATATGAATTTATTACCAGCACATTCTGTGAAAAATGAACAGGCCTTGTTCCAACATGTTTATAATACTACGGATTGCAGAGAATGGCCCCAGACCAACATTTATGATAAGAAAGGAGATACATACTAAGGTCCATCATCTTCCTCAACATGTGCCACGGACAAAACTTGTACACGGCAGGTTATACAAAAATGGCTGAAATCATGCATTAGCTTGACAGTGGTCGTCGGGAACAAATGTCCGCTGTATCTAAATGGCTGACATTCTCAAGATGCATCCGAACCAGTGCGATCTCCTTAAAAAAGATATAATAAAGAATCATCTGAACACTCAGTCTACCTCCAGGTGCCTGTTATGGTTGTGTGTTACATGTAGTTCATGGGTGCCACCAGTCCATGAGGCGGAGTTGAGACTTTCGTCAGGGCGGCACGGCCTCCTGCTGGGTGAGGAGGGCCATTTGCAGGCTGCTAGCTCTCCACACACTAACAATAGTTTTGCATCATGTCCAGATTGCGAGTACTATTGCTGAAAGCACCGCGCAGACGTCCTTGCATCGCTGCTGTGACACAGGAAGCCCTTGCTAGCGCTTCCTGTGCACTAGAACCAGAGGCCGCCTGGAGGAGCGAGGAGGCAGCGGGACGCACACATTCAACATTGGCTGGTCTCCCTGGTGCAGCCTGCCAGTAGTGACAAGGAGAAGCCCGCCCACCAGCCTGGGCTCCTGCACGAGGAGACAGCCTACATCCACTGCCATGATATGGTTCCCCTTCCCTGCCTGGACCTTGCTGCTAGTATACCGGTAAGTGACATTTAGGTGTGTCTATCTGGTGTTTCCAGTTTAAGGTGTGTTGTCTCTTGTATGTGTATAAGTGGTGGTTCCCTGTTTTATATGTTTTTGTCATGTGTATAGTGTTGTAAAACATGTCATGTGTGTGTATAATAGAGGTCAAACTGTAATAAGCTTTGTTATCTATAGTATATCATATCTATATATTAATAAAATATATATATAAATTAATATATAATATGTATATTTTTAGTGGTGTGGTGTATATAGAGTATTATGACATCGTAATAGTCTGTAATAATGTATCAAGGTGTAGTCATGTTGGTATAATAGATGTAGACATGGTATATCGCGTATAGTATAGGTAGTAGTCACTGCAGGATTAACAAACCCAAAACCTAAATTTGGTACTTGCCCCTGTAACTTGATCCACATCCCAACCGTTTGGTACTTGCACCTTTGTACCTTGATCACCCATCAACCGTTTGGTACTTGACCTGTTACCTTGATAAACCTCCATCCGCCTGGTACTTGACCTTGTACTTTGATAAACTTCCAACCGTCTGGTACTTGACCTTGTTAAGGAGGTCGCACTGGTTTCGGACGCCATCTTGACTACTGTCCGCCATCTTAGATACAGCGCCATGTTCCCTGACCATTGTCAAGTTAATGTCATGATGCAAACTTCATTTTATGTAACCTGTTTGCTCGCCTGTCAGCTAATACCCTTTGACATTTAATGAGAAGCCATTCTGTCCTCGATGCTGCATATATTTAGGATTCTGGAGCCACTATCATCTCCTTCTCAGCATTAGTAAACAATATCGTGTACACAGTCTCTGAGAACTGAGCACAATTAATTACTTTTTTTTTTTCCCAGAATGTGCTGATGACCAATAGCTTTGCATATACTATTCACACCCTTTGATGACTCTTCTGTCTGATATATTATGCTTGTGATTATTAAACGGTAGAAGCATCTTGACTAAGGTTGTGGCTTAGTCTTTATGTTCAATCATGGGTTAATTAGGACTCACCTTACAAAAGTCAAGAGGGCTGTTGGGGCCCTGCATAAAAATCCCTAACACCGTGTACCTAGACTAACCACCCATCTGTCTGGTACTTGACCGTGTACCTAGACTAACCACCCATCCGTCTGGTACTTGACCGTGTACCTAGACTAACCACCCATCCGTCTTACCGTATTACTGTTCCCTACATTCAATGGGGGTCCTGGCTGTATATGTTTTCTACTACATGACGGTACTCTATGAATTTTATACTACATGGCTGTACACTGTATCTATCTTGCACTACATGGTGGTACTCTGTATGCATTTTGCATTGATTTATTTTCACACCAAACCAATATGATGGATCTGGTCCTGACACTCCCTTATATATTACATAAATTGGGGGGGGGCGTCTCTCTATGGCTCGCCTCAGGCAGCAGACAGGCTTGGTACACCCCTGCATGTAGTGCAGTGTTGTACATGCATAGTAGATTCCGCTGTGTGTTCATACCCAATATGACAATCCAGTAACACAGTGGAAATACAGAAATATATAGGCCCAGTCCTGCTTTGTTTACAGATTGGCTTTTCCCCCCAAAATTATATTTATATGTGGTATTCCTATCCTTTTTTAATAAATGCATCTCATGAATGATCTCTGGGAACCTTAGGTTGGGTTTACAGCCAGAGCATTAAAGATAAGAATTTATTTTGTGTTATAGCAATCGAAATAAGGTAAATTGCATAATTGCAAACTAACAATATATTTTTTTACACAATTATTTAGGGACATTTCCACTGCAACCCTTACAATAAGCTTTTCTTTAGATTTGGGCTCCATTGAAATATGTTATAGGCCCAAGACACTTCAATAAAGAAGTAGTTGTAGTTTGGGGCGGGGGTACAAACATTTTAAATTACAAACATTTTCATAAAATCAGATCAAAATATCAAACCAATAAAAAGTCAACACCCTGGTATTATTACACCCTGAAATGTCTGAACTATAAATACATGGAATAATGCCATAAATGCTGCCTTAGATCAGTATGCCTCCCCAAAAATTCATAAAAAGTTATAATAATAGATGTCTACAGATCCAATTCGAACTGCAGTTCGCCCCACAAAAAATACACACATTCATCAAAGAAATACACACTTCTTTCTCTCAGAATATAGTGTACTGAACTTAATTATACGGTAAAAAGTGTTAGAAAGATATCCGCACCATTCAAGGTGAATGGAGGGTGGTGCAATGTATAGTCAGTATAAGACACATGGTAAATGCATAGATGATTGTGGCAAGTCAAAATCACAATAGTTCTGTTCTTAATTTCAGCAAATTAATTTTATTGTTTGTATTATAAAATGTTCCACAAGTTTCCAATATCTTTCTTTCTGTATCAATTCCTCACAGTTTTCTAATCTCTGCGTTGCTGTCATTTTATAGGAACTTCTATCTATGTTTACTACCATGTGCCAGAAATCTGACCATGGTCACACAGGTGCACAGCTCTTTAGCATTACAGAAAGTAATCAGAGCTGTGTGATATAACGAGCCGTGCACCTGTGTGACCATGGTCATATTTATGTCCACTGGTAGTAAGCATAGAAGCTTCCTATAGAATGACAGCAAGCAGAGATCTAGAAAACTGTGAGGAATTGATACAGAAAGTATATTGGAAACTTGGGTAAATTTTTACGATAGAAACAATAACATTAATTTGCTGTAATGGGAATACCCCTGTAAGAGATAAAATATTCAGAATGGTAAACAATAAAAATTACAACCCAAAAACATTAAGACTCCAATATAGCAGCCGCATGTGCAACCTGGGGACTGTGGCTGCTATGTTGATCTATATATCATTTCTGTTATCAATTTTGTTAACAATCTAGATATTGTAGCCAAAAGTTTGCGGTATAACTGTTGTATTTATGCTTATATTGATCATTCAGCACAGTTCTCATGTATTACATTAGTTTATTTTGTCCCCAATGAAGTTTCTAAACTTGAGTGTTTTGTTTTAGGTGTAATATTCTGTATATAATGTAGTGTTTGATAAATATGATATGAATGTCAATTTTTTATTTACTAGGGAGAAGTTGGAGCTGCGTTGGTTCGGCTGGCTGAGGTGTAATCAAACTCGTTGGGGAAATTATTGTAAGTTCTCTATTTATAATTTAGTTTTCCAGAATTGAGAAAAAAATTTGTTTGGTGAGGTGTTTTTCATCCTTTTTACATGCCGAAAATGGTATTTAAATACTTTTTTTTTTCTCTTCTCTGTCTGTGTAAGTTTATGGAATGGATACATAATTTATAGACATAATAGAGACTTTAGGCTCCTCTTAAGGTCAAAAGTCTTAGGGTGGAGCTCAATATTTAATTCTATTCTTTTACATCTAGGCTATTCAGTGGTGAACCGCAGCCTTTCTGCTGCCAAGGGGAACTATAGAGAGACACACCCTTCCCCCCATATATGTACATGTGTCCAGATGTGTCAGGACCAGATCCATTCATATCTTGTTTGGTATAAAGTAAAGTAACCCAAAATGCATACAGGGTGCCGCCATGTAGTCCAAAATGCATATGGTGCCGCCATGTAGTATAAAATAGATACAGCGTACCGCCAGTAGTAAAAATCATACAGAGTCCCGTCATGTAGTAAAAAGATACAGCTTTCCCGATGTAGTTAAAATTGCATACAGCATATACCGGCAAGTAGTATGAAAAGATACAGCGTTCCCGTCTGTAGTTAAAAAAGTACGCGGTGCCACCATGTAGTATTATTGCATATAGCGTGCCGCCATGTAGTATAAAATGCATAAGTGTGGCTGCCGGGTAGTATAAAATACATACAGCGCACCCGCCATGTAGTAAAAAAATGCATATAGCGTTCCGCCATGTAGTATAAAATGCATACACGTACTGCCATTAGTATAAGATAGATACAGCGTAGCACCATGTAGTTAACAACCACACATACATCCCCCAAACATACAACAGCATATACATACAACACACCCGCAAACACTCATACAGAACATACCCAAAAAAGAGAAAAAATAATAAGTTACTTGATCTTTTGGGGTGTCGCGCTGGTGGTCGAAGGGCGCGGGCCGGGTGGCGAATCGGAGGGGCCAGTGGCTAGACAGGCTGATCCGGCGGCTGGCCGGTCCGGGTTTCATTAGCGGCCGGCTGGTTTGCACGCGCCGTCGGTGGACCCTGTAGCAGCCGCTGCTCACGATGCGGCCCCCTAGTCCGCAGGAGCGCCCGCCTGAGGCAAAGTTCTCAACTCACCTCATGGCAGCTGCACCCCTGGGATATCAGATTATACAGGGGAACAGATCCTTGAAAACAATGCACTGCTGCTGCCATATAATACAAATAAACTCCTCAAGTGATTTATGAAAATAGAACACATGTAATAAGATTACAAGTCATAGTGTCTGATCTATGAGCAAATGCCCCTGGTTATCATTAAGGATTTTGATGTTAGTTGTCCGAGAATTATGAAAAAACAAAAGGTGGCCTGAGGGGTGCTGCTAAAAAAAATATAAGATGACTTCGCTTCTGACATCCTCCTCGTGTCCCCCTTTCGGCTGTCCTCCGGTCTGTTGTACAAAACATGGCCACTAGAGCAGTGCTGGATTCAGCTTCCGGCTGGACCCAACAAACCGTCTGGCCAGCATAGCAGTGCTGTATATGGAGGGGTGGCCATAGCCGGCCGTAAGCTGAATACTGCTATTCCCCATGTGGTTGGAACTGGCAAAAAATATATCAGATTCTGATGGCTTTATACGCTATAACCACCACGTATTGAAGGAGGCTTGGTCCATGAACCCTCTCCATCACTCCTCTTCACAGCTGGTCCATGTGTATTTATGTTGGGTGGTCCTTAAGGGTTATGGTATCAACTGATAAGGGAATGACTACAAAAGCACACTGCACTTTTAGTTTTTATTAATCGGGAAACTCATGTCTAAAAATACTTAAGAGGTATTCGTCCCACAAGAACAAGTTTCTTATAGTCTCAGGATATCAAATAACATATTCTCTAATTCACCGTTATCAACAAAAGCAGCATTTTGCAGTATAAGTCAATCCTGTCTCTATCAGTCCTATTGTACACAATTTCAGTTTCCCCTAGACACCACTCTACCAACTTCGACTAGGGTACATTCACACAGCGGTATGCCGCCGTGCGGACATACCGCCGTGTGCTGGAGAGGAGGAGAGGCAGCCCCTCCTCCCTCCATAGAGAATAGCGGCGCACGGCTCCAAACACGCCAAAGATAGAGCATGTCATCTGCTGGCCGCGCCACATTGCCGTCTATTGGGGACGTAATGCGGCCGAAAATTTGCGGCCGCATGTACGTCCCCGCGACGGCCCATGTGATGTGCCCTTAGGGTCAACCACCATCTTGTGGCTGTAGCCCCACCCCCTGCAATGGAGCTCAAGACCTCACATCCTGCCAGGAGATCGTGAGCAAAGAAGAGTCTGCAAACTACAAGTGTTTCGGGGGAAGGGGAGGTCAGGCACATATCTGTGAGATGTAGCAACTAAAAGTCTAACAGTGTAAAAAAGTCTTGTCAGCCTCTGTGTAATCTCGGCATCTCTATCTTATCTCTCTTTCAGTGTCAGTGTGTTAGTACAATGTCAGAACAGATAAAAATGTATATACATCTGTACCTGATAATCTAACTATTTGTCACCCCACAGAACTAGATATAATACAGTAATGTTCTGCTTAGAAGGCCCCGCCCACACGCTGGAATCTTACACTGAGTCAGCGAGAGAGTGATAGAGAAGCCTAAACAAGCAAGAAAACTGAGTTAACATTGTAAAGTAGGGGTTAAATATATCTTTGTTGTGTTAAAATCAATAGGGGATTAAGAGTGAGAATTTTCTTTCATGGAAAACCCTTTAAAAGACATCTACCACCAGGATGTGGGATTGTAACCAAGCACACTGACTTACTGGTGTGTGCCCCCTCTGGCAGATCTGCCGTTGTTTTAACTTTTATGCCCCTTTAAAAAAATAAAAGGCTTTTAAATATGCCAAGTTACCTGAAAGTACTCCAGGCTCATCTGCATAATTTTTAAAGCCTTATTTTCTTAAAAACAAGGCGTAAGAAGCTACACCAGTATGTCAGTGTGCTAGTTACAATACTTTTATCCTGGTAGTAGATGTCCTTTAAGGAAACCTGACATTCAAATTAACCTATCCAAAATAAATACTTCATCAAAACTATGATTAAAAGCATGCCCTTATCCCTAAAGGTACTTTTGTAATTTATTTCAATTCAGTATGAGGTAGTCCAATCATGGTAAGTAGTCCTGCATTTCATTTTTCTCTACACTGACAGTCTCCTGTTCCTGATTTGAAACCAAAGATGTACAAAAGAACGAAATGGAGCTCTTTTTTTTTGGAGCGCTCCTTGGTGTGTTGAATCTTTTCTGGAGTATGAAGACCAATATCACCGTCTCTTGATTAATTTTTTTTTCCCTTTTATTGATAAAATCAGTACAATTGGTAAAGACAATACCAATCTCTAAGCGTTTCAGGGCTACCATTCATGGCCTCTTTATCAAGCTGTTATCAGAACAAAGAAGGGAAACTTCATAAATGTACAGCGTCTGTGTGCAATGGTGACCTAATATAAGAGAAACAAAGTTGGCGCCGAGAGGTAGATGGCATCAATCACACATTGGGGCTCGTTTCTAAGGTCCGAACCGCGTACTTTTGTAAGGTTCCCGATATTTCCGATTTGCGCCAATTTGCCTCGGGACTTGGGAGCACGCGATAGGAATGTATCGCATCAGCGCACAACAGAAATCGGGGCATGGCAGTCGGCAGAATCCACGGATTCGGAGAAAAAACGCAGAATTTAAAAAAGAATTTGTGTCGCAAGCTCAGCACTTGCATGCCACCATGAAGAAGGTGAACTCCGGCGGACCTCGCCGCAGCAGCGACACCTCTGGATATATCGGGCGCACGGCTTTGTGAATCCCGGCAGAACCGAATCAAGCGTCGGACAAACCCGCGGGATCGCGAATGGACCGGGTAAGTAAATCTGCCCCATTGTTTTGTAAACAGTTCAATCATAACAAAACACATTGGCTGCCGTCTGATGTAATATATACAAACATCTCACAAATTGTAAAAAAAAGGTTGCAAAAGAAATAGATCGCTAGAATCCATATGTTAATTTAAAGTAGGGGGTTATGTCGCCATATCTTGTGTCTTCTTCCTAGTATAAATCTATGGGTTTTCTGCTGCCGTCTTGGGTTTCATTGAAAGTACTACAATATATATGTGTGATTACTTCCTATATAAATCTTTGGGTGTTCTGCTACCCTCTAGTGTTTCATTGAAGTTACTACAATGATCGTTGTGATTACTTCATCTATAAATCTCTGTTTGTGTTCTCTGCCCCTTTGTGTTACATTGAAAGTTACACATGTTATTGTGATATACTTCTAGTATAAAATCTTTGGGTGTTCTTCTGCCCTCCTTGGTTTCATTAAAGTATACACATGTTCAATGGATACTTCTCTAGTATAAATCGTTGGGGTGTTCTGCCCCTCTTGTGTTTCATTAAGTATACAATGTTATTGGATTATTCCTAGTATAAATCGTTCGGGTGTCTGCTGCCCTCTTGTGTTTCATTGGAGGTCTACAATGTTCATTGTAATTACTTTCTAGTCTAGTATAATATTTGGGTGTTCTGCTGCCACTCTGTGTTGTTTCAAGACCTTCAATGAACAAAAGAGGGCAGCAGAACAACAAAGATTTATACTAGGAAGTGAATCACAACGAACATATGTAGTATCTTCAATGAAACACAAGAGGGCAGCGAGACACCAAAGAATTTATATATGAAGTAAGTCACCAAAAACGAACATTGTAGTACTTTTAATGAACACACCGGAGGGCATAGAACACCAAAAGATATAGTTTACTAGAAAGAAGACACAAGATGGCGACATATCCCAGCTTTATAAATTAACATTCAGATTTCTATCGATCTTATCTTTTGCAATTTTGTGTTCCAATTAGTACTTAAAAGGGTACATGCAAAATAACACACTACTATCAGAGACAACAGGATTTGTGAGATGTTTCTATATATTTACAGTAGAAAGACGCAGCCAATGTGTTGTTATGAATGAACTCTGGCCACAAAACAATGTGCAGCGACCATTTCGATTGTGTTTAACAATTGTACTTATTTCTCAATAAAAGGAAAAAAAACTGTTTTTTTATCCAAAACGGATATTGCTGTTCATACTCCAGACAGGATTTTAAAACAACACAAGACCGCTCCTACAATCTCCACCTTTTCTTCTATACCAACTTTGGTTTCAACGGACCTGACTAAAAATCCGAGAGAAGCTGACCTGCGATACAGACAACTTTATATCACCTACATTTGGATTAGAGTTATCACTAAGCAGAAATGCATCAGATGAGCGCATCATTTAAAACACATGTTCACTTTTATGGACTGTGTTTGCCCTATGACGCTTTTCCCCCTTTGTTCTAGATATTCCCTGCTCCTGTTGACAGGTCTCACTGCCACCACCATGTCTGCCTGTATGGAACTAATATTTATGGACAATCTCTACCAATATTCAATTACAGACATATAGAGCTTCCTTTACTTTCCCCCTGAAATGCTGTATTAACTGTACAACGGAGCCTTGCTGGAAAGTTGAGAAAGAGAGACAGACAGAGGCTGTGTGTGATCCAGCTTCTGCTACACATCCCTCAGGAAGAAGGAGAGTGACTGGCTTTGTGAAGAGAAATCAACCTCACACTGCCCTCTTATGTCTCTCTCATTCATGAGGGAAGCAGCGTTAGCTGTGTCATGGAGGAGGATCTTGATGGTTACTACAGCTCTCTGCCTCCATGACATTAAAGAGAATCCATCAGCAATTAACACCTGAAACTAAATATATTTTCATAAACTGCCATTGGAAAGCATTGCCCCTATCGGTCATTGTTCCGCTACATGCCTGTAAGCGTTAAGGAATCAGTTACTAAAGCTGTATCAAATGACCTGAAGAGGTCCATGAGTCATTATCATATTAAGCTGTCCAGCTTATTCATGAGTGGGAGGCACAGCCACACCCCCGGTGCTTGACTGACAACTGTATAATGGTGTGATGTATAATGGTGTAATGGCTGCTTCATGGTCTTCCTGGAGCTGGCGCCCCTGCAGCCTGGTGTGTATGAGATACTCCTATACACATGCACTGACGCCTGTATAATGGTGTGAGTTATGATGGTGTGTTTGGCTCCTCTATGTGCTTCCTGTTGCTTGTGGCCCCCTGCAGCCTGTGTGTATGAGATACTCCTATACACATGACTGACAGGTGAGAGATGTGACACTTCTGGTGCGATTACTCTATGTGCTTCCTGGTGCTGGCGCCCCCGCAGCCTGTGTGTATAGATACTCCTATACACATCACTGACACGTGAGATATGTGACACTTCTGGTGCTGATTACTCTATGGTGCTTCCTGGTGCTGGCGGCCCCGCTAAGCCTGTGTGTAGATATACTCCTATACACTCACTGACAGCGTGAGATGATGTGACACTTCTGGTGCTGATTACTCTTGTGCTTCCTGTTTGCTGGCGCCCCGCCAGCCTGTGTGTGTATGAGATACTCCTATACACATGACTGAACAGGTGTCCTTTAACAAGAAATAATAAAAAATTTTTAGATGAATGTCGTCTCTAATCCCATGGACAGTGGAACATGTTAAAGACTCTAAAATGTCTGTCTGGTTTGGGGGAATTGCTAGTGACAGGTTATTTTCAATACTTGTGTGGCTCTATAATAACAATATCAATAAAATATTAGAGGGGTTTCCAGAGGCTGCACAGTTCTGCAAAGAATTTTTTATTTTTTGTAAGTTTTCCATTATACTTTTTGTATCAATTCCTTCTTGGCTTAGATCTCCGCTTGCTGTCATTTATAGAAGCTTTGTTATTCACTAAAATCTGTCAAGTGATGCAACACAATGACCATGATAAATTGTATTTCCTGGGAGCAACATAAAAGCTTCTTCTAAATGACAGCAAGCAGATCTAGAAAACCAAGGGCCATATCTGCAGTCACCTAACCATGATCCCCACCCAGTTATCTGCTTTGTAACTGTATGTCCCAAGTTTCCTTGGTCATTACTACACAGTCTCCTCATTTAGCTTCAATTCCACAGATGTCATCAGTTTGTATTAATATAATGAAAGTGAAGGGTTTTTTGCCATCATTTATGTGGCAACACTAGTATTCATTTAGATTTTAATGACTATATTTACTCTGTTTTTTCAGCATGGTATTGGAGCAGCTGAACCAGCTTTGGACTTGTTGTGTATTGTGGTAGAAACATCTCCTTAATGTATTGAAATATCCCTGATGCGGCAGAACCTCACACATCTTAGGTTTAAGGCTACATGCACATGACCATGTGCAGAAATGGGTTGCAAACAATGGAAAGTTTGTGGTCCTTTTCAGCCAGGTGCGGATGAGGGGTGAGCTCTTCTCAACCAATCCATCTCCATAGATGACAGCAGTGCCGCATCATGGACGGGAGCAGGACTTTATAATTAAAACCTCTATAGGGGCCAAGAGAAAGCTAGAAGCTCATGTTTCCCCTATAATATGTTTATTATTATGGTGAAAAAAACTCTTTTTAACAGTAGTTGAACAAAATATAAAATATCTATCAATTGGAAATTTTCATAAAAAAATTTACCCAACATACATGAAATTCTTTGCATGATATATTTGTTCCTTTATTTTTTTCCGACTATAATTCTAAACTCTGATGGGGGTTTAGTCTTATTGTCTGATTTGAAACTGAGAGGGCATTTTGACATTAAGATGAGGAAATTGGCATCTACATCTTGGGGATTATCCCTGCCCCTGGGTCAACACTGCAGCATCACAGGCTGCACTGGATAGATTCTGGATAGTGGATGGTTAGAAGTATTAAAAACTGTATTTTAATTATTCAAAGACATATAAGACTATTTTTAACACATTGAAAACTTCTAACAACTTAGGGGTTGTTTTATTGCAGCAACACCCACCGTAACACCGGTGATCAGTGTTAACACTTATTGCTGACGGCAAAGTTGTTGTGGCGGTAAAAAGCTCCCTGCAAGAACCTGTCACCATGACAGCCTCGGTCTTTGTAAGATCATCAATTTGTAGGATCAATCATACGACTTAGGCTAAAAGTACTTAAATAGTAAAAAATAATTCATTTAAAAAAAATGTAATAATAAAATTAAAAACAAATTTCAAATCGCTGCATTTCAATAGAACTGATATAAAACTAACCGTAAAATCGTAAACATGTTAGGCATCGCCATGTCCCAAAATGTCCAGTATTATATTTACTCACCGGCCACTTAATTAGGTACAACCTGTCCAACTGCTCGTTAACACTTAATTTCTAATCAGCCAATCACATGGCGGCAACTCAGTGCATTTAGTCATGTAGACATGGTCAAGACAATCTCCTATCAGTTCAAACCGAGCATCAGTATGGGGAAGAAGGTGATTTAGGCCTTTGAACATGGCATGGTTGTTGATGCCAGAAGGGCTGGTCTGAGTATTTCAGAAACTGCTGATCTACTGGGATTTTCATGCACAACCATCTCTAGGGTTTACAGAGAAGGGTCCGAAAAAGAAAAAACATCCGTGAGCGGCAGTTTCTGTGGGCGGAAATGCTCTTGTTGATGCCAGAGGTCGAGAGAATTGGGCAGACTGGTTCGAGCTGATAGAAAGGCAACAGTGACTCAAATCGCCACCCTTCAACCAAGGTAGGGCAGAAGAGCATCTCTGAACGCACAGTACGTCGAACTTTGAGGCAGATGGGCTACAGCATCAAAGACCACACCGGGCCACTCCTTTCAACTAAGAACAAGAAACTGAGGCTACAATTTGCACAAGCTCATTGAAATTGGAAAGTAGAAGATTGGAAAAACGTTGCCTGGTCTGATAGTCTCGATTTCTGCTGCGACATTCGGGTGGTAGGGTCAGAATTTGGCGTCAACAACATGAAAGCATGGATCCATCCTGCCTTGTATCAACGGTTCAGGCGGTGGTGGTGGTGTCATGGTGTGGGGAATATTTTCTTGGCACTCTTTGGGCCCCTGGTACCAATTGAGCATCGTTGCACACGCCACAGCCTTCCTGAGTATTGTTGCTGACCATGTCCATCCCTTTATGACCACAATGTACCCAACATCTGATGGCTACTTTCAGCAGGATAATGCGCCATGTCATAAGCTGGAATCATCTCAACTGGTTTCTTGAACATGACAATGATTCACGTACTCAAATGGCCTCTCACAGTCACCAGATCTCAATCCAATAGAGCATCTTTGGGATGTGGTGGAACGGAGATTCGCATCATGGATGTGCACCACAACTGCGGCAACTGTTTGATGCCATCATGTCACAATATGGACCAAAATCTCTGAGAATGCTTCCAGCACCTTGTTGAATCTAGGCCACGAAGAATTGAGGCAGTTCTGAAGGCAAAAGGGGGTCCAACCCGTTCTAGGCATGGTGTACCTAATAAAGTGGCGGTGAGTGTATATCACACAACAATTTTGTTTAATTATAGTTTACCATCATCTGCATAAATAACGCACCAGAACAAAATTCTAGCTATAAATACCCCAAAAGCAGCTTTATATGTAGGAAATAACCATACGGATCTAGAACCGAGCTTAGTAGAGAACATAGCACCTAGTACCGTACAGCCAAATAAATCCAGCTCTTTTGTACAGTTCTGGTGCTAGATATGTCTAAACAGTACAAAAATAACAAAATTATATAATATACTACCTTGTTAAAATGAATTTACATACACATAACTTTGTATATCATGTATATTATAAATAATATATATATCTATATATATATATATATATATATATATATATATATATATATATAGTGCAACAGCCCCCGTAATTATTTTACTACTTTGCCCCTTTCATAAATGATAAACCACTTATCTCTTCTCTGCTCCTGGCGTCCTACTCATCCTGCTTTTGGCTCCTGCAGTGGGGCAAGCAGTGTAATAATGTCATCAAGCTGCCTGTGTAACAGTGATGGTGCCGCACAGAGGCTGACAGAAAAGTGCTGCTCTCTCATAATGTACAGTATCTGCATATTAAAGCGACAGATACTGTTAATTTAAGTATTATTTTGGCAGTGTCCCATTACTGGCTCCAATAGATCTGCTTAGTCTAAAGGCGTTCTCCGAGGGTTTTCAAAAATGTGGCCAGGAGGGAACTGCTTAAAAAATTAAACCTGTATTTACCCTCATGGTCCCTCCTGTGTGTCCTGCTCTGCCGTCTCTCCGGTCTATGCCCCTGGGGACGGAAGCTGCGCTGAGTTCAGCTTCTGGCCCACCAAGGTGCCTGGCGGGGCACAGACAAAAAAACCGGGGGCGGCACAGCGGAGGGACTGTGGAGGTAAGAACAGGTTTTCTTTTTTTAAGCAGCCACATAGAAGTTTTTGAAAACTCTCGGACAATCCCTTTAAAGAGTGTTTAGAACAACCTCCCTGCTAATGTATGATATGCAAAGCATTAAGAAAAATTACATGCTGATTTCAAGCTGGTCACACAAATATAGATGAATTATTTAAAAGATTTATACATTTTTCTATAACTTTCCTAAAAATTTCGAAATCCTATTGAAGCAAGTGCTGTTTTGCATGTTCCCTGATTTTTCTTTATGTTCCAGTCTAGTAAACTTTTGACCTCTGAATGTATGGAAGCGATCACCAGTGTAAGCATAATATATAAAACTTATATAAATATATCACAAAAGTTCTCAGTTGCAAATATTAGTGCATAATCGGCATAACTTGAATACTGTATGACCTCATAGACACAAAATGGCATGTTGTTCATTGATAATGTATAGATAATTGTGATGAACCCCCACTCTTGAGTTCAATCACAGGGTTCACCTGTACTAGGATTCTCACCATTAGTCCATAAAGCTTGTCCATCTATGCAAGATGGAGTTTTTATACAAGATTCTACTCCCCCTGCACCCATTCTGTCAAGGAAACACATTAGAATCACGGACACTACACACATAGCGTAACACCAGCCGTAGCAACATGTAGAACAATTAAGTCAACCCGCAGAAGGCCAACACTGTCGTCTTGTAAATAATGTATAAACATGACTATAACATATGGAAAATAAAAGTAAACAAAAATTTGGTTTATATTCACCATGTTTTTTTATTTAGCATCAAACCCCCACAATCGCTCAAGGCATAATAGACCTTTCCTCTGAGGTAACAATCGTGGACACATTTACTTGTAATTTTTGTCCATTTTATCAGCATGTTTCATTTGTTGCATTACATCTATATATAGATTTAATAGGGATGCTATTATTGTTAAGGAGTCGCACTGGTTTCGGACGCATCTTGACTACTGTCCGCCTCTTAGATTACGCGCCATGTTTCCTGACCATTTTCAAGTTAATGTCATGATTCAAACTCATTTTATGTACCGGTTTGCTCGCCTGTCAGCTATACCCTTTGACATTTAAGAAAGCCAGTCTCCCTCGATGCTGCATGATATTAAGGATTCTGGAGCCACTTATCACCTTCTTCTCAGCAAACTAGTATAAACAATATCTGTGTACAAGGTCTCTGAGAATGAGCACATTAATTAACTTTTTTCCCAGAATGTGCTGATGACCAATAGGTTTGGAGTATACATTCACGCCTCTTTGATGATCCTTCTGTTAATATATAAATGCCTTTTGATTATTAAGAGTAGAAGATTTGACTAAGAGATTGACATGTCTTGGTCTTTATGTTCCAATCATGAAAGGGTTAATTAGGACTCACCTTACAAAAGTCAAGAGGGCTGTTGGGGCCCTGCATAAAAATCCCTAACATTATCCTTATTGACTATTTAAATATGATCCCCGAAATGTAAAGCGACTTATTGTTATGGCCCTATCCACAAGACAGGAAAATGATAATGTTATCATTGGGGTCCATCATCTGGGTACCCCACAATCACAAGATGGGTTCCCAGTCTCTAACTAACAGGTTAAACATTTGTCTTGCTTCTTCCAGTCAATCTATGTAATTGAAAACACATTTCCTTCAATCTCATTGCAGTGAATAGGGAGAATGGGAACCAAAACCCTGTGCTTATTATTGATACTATCCATAATGTTTGTGAATGGAGGCAACAAGCATTGCTCAACCTGTGCCTCATCCATCAGTCACAGGGATAACAAACTTGTATAACCCCTTTAAGAAATTATTCAACATAGGATGGGTTGTGAAAAATCAATTTCGGGAGCAGAATCAGGTCACCATTTTCTAAGTGACACTTTTGGGATATTTACCCATTGTATATTTTGGAGGTAAATGGTTGATATGGTAAAACAAAAACACAGTAACCGGTATTTTTTGACTAAAGGCGCACTAAAAATCCTTTGATTTTCTCAGAAATCAAGGTGCGCCTTATTGTCCAGTGCGCCTTATATATGAACCGTACTTACAGGCAATGCTACCTTGAACTGTGCACAGGTCTGCCACCTGCTGGTCATTCACCTTATACTCCGGTGCGCCTTATATTTAACCTAGACGTTTTAGCAGGCATTTATTCTGGTGCGCCTTATACTCTGGTGCGCCTTAAAGTCCGAAAAATACTGTAAATGAAATTAATGTGCATCTTTTTAAATTGACTTCAAAACAAATCTTCGCAGTGCCAGGCAACTCAAAGTTGCAATTCTCAACACTATTTAAAATCAACATTCTTGGCTGCTGGGCTCTGAAGGAATAGGCCATACTATCTTTGAAGCTTCTGCTGTCCCCAAGTTTTCCTCTACAAGGGGACCCTGGAGAGAAGCTACAATGAAAGTCCAAATTTGCTCTTCTTCTTTCAAACTGGTGGGTGTCCTTGGAAGGCCGTACATTGAAAGTTGTGCGCTTTCAGGTTAGTTGTGTGATGGTATTTTTGCGCTGAGTCTCTAAAAGGATCCCTCCAAAATCACAAAATTTCTCTTTAATTTATAAGCCTCCTGACATCATAAAAAAGGGAAGCATGTTAAAATAAAGTATGCCAAGTTAAAGCAGACATAAAGCAAATAGTCTCAACATCCAATTACTTATTTCTGCCTAAAATGTATACAATTTAGAATGTGTCACAAATGTATCACAAAAAACATTCTCAAATCAGTTTCATATGTTAAAGCTTTCAAATATTATTATTAAATATTTTTCGGACTATAAGGCGCACCGGATATAAGCGCACCATCAATAAATTCCTGCTCAAAAATTTAGGTTCATATATAAAGCGCACTGCATTATAGGCGCACCTGATTATAAGGTGGCAACTTGTGCCAGTTCAAGGCAGCTGTTGTCTGTAAGTACAGTTCATATAGAAGGCGCGCTGGACTGTAATATAGTACCTCATAAAGTGACACATGTCAGATTTGGAAAAGAGGTAGTGTCAGACAGGTGCAAAATGGCCAAGTCTTAAGGGGTTAATGGGGTTGGTCCAATTCCTTCTTCAAAAGTTTCTCATGTGCTGAAAATAGTGTAAAAAAAATAAACCCCTTCATAGTATATAAACAATAAGTCAAGCTGATGAATCTAAAGGCATTTTTCACTACAGCGTTTTCTTTTATTAAATGTTTGATTTTAGATGAAGAAACCAATTATAATGTACCACGTGTTGTAGGAGCTTTGGTAAGTTTCTCCATTTCTTTTTCTTTATTGTGATACAATATTATCAAATGCTCCAAAATGTAAATCTATAATACATTAGGATATTGGTGAAAACATTTTCTTTTGAACTGTATTTACAGCCTTTACAGTGCTGTCCAAATAACAAGTCCCCTGTTTCTGGGTAGATACCAAAATATATATATATTCTTTTATTATGTTATATAGATTTTTAAAAAATTAAACCTTTTGTACAAAGAAAATATACAACCTTTTACTGATTTTTATACCTCTGCCTGTACTGCGGCATTCAAAATTTAAAGGGCCAGCGCACTGCTGATTGGCGCTGGTACTTCCGGGTTTCCTTTTACGACGGCTTTTCCCAGAATTCCCTGATGGATTGTTGTGCTCATTGCCCTAAGAAGGTTCCCTGTGAGTTCCTGTGTCGTTCCTTGTTCCCTGTTCCCTGCCTCTGTGTTGACCTCTTGTTGTGACCTCGAACCTGACCTCTGCATCTCTTGTGCCTGCCTGACTTTGTGCCTGTTCCTGACTTGAGCTGGATCACGTTTCTGTACTGCCACCTTGGCTGCAACCGCAGGCTAGTCACACCTGTGGAAGGAACTGGTGGCACCCCGTCGCTGCAAGACCATCCCACTTTGTGGCTGGCTCTGGTGAAGACCAGGTGCCACTCAGACTCCGGTCCCAGGTGTCGGCTAGTACCATGCCCGCGGTGGTCCAGGGGGTCCACTGACCCCTGACCCAAACCCTGACAGCCGCGATTCACTAAGATCGTGCGCCCATATCCTGCATGTGTTGCTTCCCCGCTCAGGTCTGACAGATTTCACCTTTTCTTCCTGTAAGTGCTTGATCTTGCAACACAATTTGAAAGTTAAATCCTGCGCTCAGTCTGAATCTGTCGGATCGTCCGATGGCCCGACACCTGATTTCTTTTGCGTGAAAGCCAGCGCAGCTGCGCCACAATCTGATCACGTGTGACACAATCCCCTGTAAATACTTGTCCCAGCCCGCGCAAGATTCCTGGTGGCCGGTCTTTTCGTAAATTACAATAAATTGTACAGGGCCATTTGCACCAAATTAATAGCCAGTTTTTTGTACCAGACCCTGGACTTCCAAAGTGCGCTGTAGGGATGCACATTTGGGGATGAGGCGGTTGTATGTAGCTGTGTTACTGGGGGTGAGGCACTGTAATAGCTGTGTTCTGGGGGCTAGGCGGCTGTATGTACTGTGTTACTGGGGGAGAGCGGCTGTATGTAGCTGTGTTACTGGGGGCGGGGCGGCTGTATGTAGCTGTGTTACTGGGGGGATGAAGCGGGCTGTATGTAACTGTGTTTTTACTGGGGGAGAGGCGGCTGTATGTAGCGGTGTTACTGGGGGTGAGGCAGCTGTATGTACTGTGTTACTC